>CANUEP010097599.1:0-102217 GCA_947857235.1 Jatropha podagrica
TTATTGTCTCGTTGCAACAGTTAAAAGGGTTGCTTGGAATTGCTCACTTTACTAGCAAGATGCAATTTTTCTAAAACACACACCCACAAAAAAAAAAAAAAAAAAAAAAAAAAAAAAAAAAAAAAAAAAAAAAAAAAAATTCATATATGAGACAATTGAACATTCAAACATTACAGTTAACCAGGTGAATTTTTTTTTTTAATAATTTAAATTATTCTCAAGACATGTAATAGGCCAGAAATGAATTTATTGTCACATTTGAAGAATAACCACATTATTATTAAATTATATTCACATGAATTGCTAAGACAAGAATCATGTTCGTAGAAAAAACAAGCAGAGAATATAATAAGAAACAAAAATTCACCAGTAAAAACAAACCCATTTGAGATTACCCATAATAATAATAATAATAATAATAACAACAGCAACAACTGCCATTCTAATAATCCAGAAAAAGGGTAATATATATATATATATATATGGCAACTCCAACTCAGACTCCTTTCTCCGTTAAAACTCAAATCATAACTTGACAAATACCATCAGCACAAGACACAGAATTACAACACAGTTATGCATGTACATGATACACACACACACACACGCACACATATACATATATAGATACATAAATATGCATGTACCTGTGGGATTGCTAGACTGGCAATGGTGAGACCAGAGATGATATCAGACCTGAAAAGCCTGAGATTATACTCAGGACCCCATTGGAAGATGGGAAAGAAGAATTGAAGACCCAAAAGCAGTTTCTTAGGCCATGTTTGGTTCTTGAACTTGTAAAGGGGATCATCAGGAAAGAAGATCTCACCAAGCCTTTGTTTCAGTTTCTGAAAGGTGGTTTTTTGGGGTGGCAAACAAACGCTGTGTATTTCTATAGATGGCTTTGCTGCTTCATTAGCAGAGACTCTAAGGGCAGTTTCACGGGAAGAGAAATCTTCAACTCTATTAGAGTTGACACCCATTTTTAGATTTTTAACCAAACGAAAGGAAAATTAAAAGAAGTAAACTTGCTGAAGGAAGACTATGGCAAGGCTTTGAATTTATAGAGAGAGACCACTCACAGAGAGGGAGAGCATGTGTCAGGATTGCAGTTATTAAAAAATTTCTCTCTATTTGTTGAGCAGGGCTTTTTAGTCCTTTTCATTGTGCTTTCGGGAAAGTCATTAGTAAATGGTCTTGGTATGGTAGGGGTAGTTTGGTCATGCCAAGGTTGGAGGGTGAGCTTTTATCTTTTCAAAAAGCTATTTTTTGGTTTGGCAATTTCGTAATATTTTCATTTAAATAACAAATTACTGGGCTCTGTGTAATAACGTATGTATTGCATAATTATACATCACATAATCTAATATAATTAAAAATATTTTAATATAAATTTACTTTAAAAATACCTTTAATTATTATTTTCTATTATAATCCATTAAATATATAGAAAATCCCAAAATTCAATCGCAAGATATAATATAGTAATAGTCCCTTCATTTCAAAAATGTAGCACATTTGGATGAACACAATCTTTTTTTGTCATGATTAAAGAAGAACTTACCTACCTTTCTTTTTTTTTTTTCTTTACTAAAAATTAAATAGTAATTTTTTAAAAAATAATTAATTTTGATGCCACTTCCAATTGGATAATATCACGTCAATTAAATTTATTAATTATTTTATTTATTATTGTGGACAACAAAAATGCCCTGAATTTAATAGATAACAAAATATTTTTTAAGTATTGGAAAAAGAGATCGAAATTGCTTATATTAAAAAGAAGCAATGATAATTATAGAAATTGCAAAATTTGGGGCCATCACTCTTGAGTAGAGTAATCTTTTATGTCATAAGTTGACCATAGAATGTAGGGTTTGTGACATTAAGGCATGAAAATATCTAAATTGGAAAATTGAATTTTTTAGTACAATGAGAGAAAAAAAGAAAAAAAAAATAATTACTAAATCATTTTGAACAAGGTATCCTCGTTAGGTCATGCAAATGCCATGCTGTTTATCGGTTTATATAAAAAACATGGAAACCCATACCCTAAAATGAATTACCAAAACTCGCACATATAGTTTGTATTTTCAAATAATGCTTCAAAAGAAATATTTATAAGGTCAAAGATTTCAAATACTTATGTTGCTAAACGTTAGATTAAAATTAAACACAAATTGGTTAGCTGAGCCATATGAGTTGATTTGTTATCATTACAAACAATATAATTTAGCGATAAGTGTATATACAATTTAACGATACATTTAAATTCAAAAACTCATTTCCTCGACATTGGAAAAAAAAAAAATTTCACCAACGAAAATGCTTTTCTTTAGTAGGTAAATATTCTTTAGAGGAGGAGATACCCACCAAATTATTCTTATATATGTACATACGGTGCTCTTTTTGGTCTGTGAATCTCTTAAGCTTATTTTTTAAGCTCAAGAGAAAAGAAATGGGTTCGTTAAGTTGTTTTTATTAATAAAAATTAATAAGTATCTGACCTTTAATCAAATTGATAAGACTTGCTTTACTTGCTAATGACTAAAAGTATTTTCAAAAAACAGATGATTGGATTAATAAAATAAACAGTATTTTTAAATGAATTTTATTTGTAAGTTAGAGCTAAAAATATTTTATTGAAAACATTAAAATGATATATTTGAGATATAAATAATTATTGCTGCCCGATTTTTATTTTTTATTTTATTAATTAGTATATAAGAATTAGAGACGTGATGGATATAACTTAATTAGAGGATAAAATTGAAAAAATGTGAAAAGTTTATAATAATTTTGATGGTAAAATGTGGATCGTTATTGAAAAGATGGAATGTGAATGGAATATCTTATATATATATTTATTTATTCCATTTAGCTCCCTCTTAAACAAAATGGGCATTCAATCATAACCATTCAATTGAAATAGCTTGACAGGTGACACCAATTTAATAGATTCGATCCTGCATTTTTTTTTTTTTTTTTGCACTTTTTTTCTCTTTTTAACTTTTGTCCATGTTTATTCCATTATAAAGCTTCTGAGTTCTAATTCAAGTTGTCAACAAAATAGTTACGCAGATTGCAGACGGACCAATTTGGTGCTTCGAAATTCAAATTCTTCCCTTTCTTTCCAATTTTACATTTTTAATTGTTATAATCATTAATTGATAAATTTTAAAGCTATGAACTCTCAAATTAGGGATTTAGGTTCGACTCTAAGAATCATGGTTTATGGTCTAATTTTAGAAAAAGGGTTTTCTTTTATTTATTTTCCGAAAGTAACCTTAGCAGCATAACCATCCTACGTATATAACTGATCATATCTAACATTAAAAGCATGAATTAATTCTGAGATTGCAAGAGAGTAGAAAACAATTTGATTATGATTTTTCAATTGACTTTGTGAAAGAAAATTTATTAATGAACAACAAAAGTTGAGAAACACATTTGGCAAATAACTCCACACTTAAAAAAACACGTTGCAGCGGAATGGAAAAAGTAGACGAAGGAACTGTAAATTTGTAATGGTCTATATATTACCAGCTAAAGCTAGCTCTAGCCTTCTGCAGATTGTGGTCGCAGCTCACAGATAATACCATTTTAGGTTATGTTATGTTTTGGGTTTTCTACGAGTATTTCTACACGCGATTTTGCAGAATTCAAGTGTACTGTTTTACCTTTGATATCTAATAACTAAACCTAAGTGATTGGAAAACTAGTTAGTGCTTCCTTTGTTGGACTCCAATTGTCAGTATTTCGTAGCACTTTCTTTTGACCAAAATGAGTCTTTATCCATCTAAATGTTTGCCCAACAGTTTAAATTAATGTTAGGTTTTGCAATTAATAAGAATTTAACATATAGTACCAATTGTGCAAAGAAAAGTATTATAAGTTCAAATAGACTTCTTCCTGAATCTTACGTCAAAAAGCCCTTTCCACTTTAACACCATATGTGATATCTAACCTTCTGTCTGAACGTTTGATTTTGATAATTAAAGGATCTCTTTGGTTTGATCCTTGGGGATCTTCTTTCCTTTAATAACTTCAAGTTGGTAATTAAAGTGGCTTTATAGTGTACAAAATTTTGGTCTTTGGCAAAGAATAAATATGCTATACAATGCATATCAAGATACGTATATAAATATGTTTTAACGGTCCTTAGTTGATCCGATTAATACACGCTTGCTCCCAGAAACAAAGAGGTTGACTCGAGCGAATTTACATTATAGAGAATGAAACCTATAACGTAAGTCATTCGGATTATAAACCTGTAACTGTGTACACTGCACCTATAATTAAATATATTTCATTATATAAAGTAAAAGGATTATATACATATAAGCAATATAGGTACCAACTTGTCGAGCTCAGGATTATTGTTTTCCTTACTGATATTACTCTACTATTCAAAACTGACTTCATAAGAATCTTTGCTAATTTTGTTCAGTTTAATCCTAATTCGATTTTAGGGTTGACATACACATATATAGTTACAAAAAATGGTTTCATATCTCATTTTTTATTGAGGAAAATTTATATATATCGAGTGTATACGCTCAGTAAAATTGACAATGATAATTGTAAAAACGAAGGTGTTTGTATTTAATGATTTGGAATTCAATTCTCAAATGGAATGATAGCTGTGGGAGTCAAGATTTCCTGCTGATAAATCTGTTTATGATTTGCCAACTTGCATCCATCATCAACGACCTAAAAATACCCTCTTATTGCAGCCAAAATTTGAAGAATATTTTTATTACCAAGAAATTAAATATTCCCAAGCAAAGGAAAGAGACATTTCTCTTCTGCACAATGTGAGACCAATGATCAAAATTAGGCGGGACAAGGACATTATCCCTATATGCGGCGAAGGGCAGCAGCTTTTTTCATTTTTCATTTTATTTTGTTTTCTCTTTACCTTTTTCTTGCTGTACCTATAGATGGCGTTAGATAAGAGCATATAGAGTATTTCTTTATGGAAATATTTTTTATAAATAATATAACATATAATTATGGTATACCCACAATTGATGAACCAGATTTAAATGAATATAGATGAGAATATTCTTGTTGTGGTGTTGGAAAGGTCTGATAGGCACACACGGTGTGCCATCACCGGGAATATATAGTGGGTGTGTTTTACTTTTGATTCTTGCAATACCAGGCAGTTTCTAGGGTTCTGATCTTAACACCTCAGTTGCTGATAAATTTTTTTTATTTTTTTATTTTTTTATTTTTTAGAGAAAGAATTAGTTAATTCTTTTCTTGGTCAACTTGGTATTTTTCTTTTCTTATTTCTGGAAGGTTAAGAAGGTAAAAGAAAATGAAAAGGATAGTAATAATTCTAGTTCTTGATGGCTAAGGTGTAAGTAAGTATTAAGTAACCCTATTTGACAGGGTTCAAGGTTGTCAAGTTTGGTGAACGATAGAGGAAGTTGAGAAGGGATAGTAAGTGGAGAAGTTTATTCTTAGAATATACCAATACCTTCAAGCTTTGAAAACACTTTTTACAATTATAGTTTCATGGTTATGATCATAACTTCAATTGACTCTTTTGTTCTTTATTTATTTATTTATTTATTTTTTTTTTTGGGGATTTGGGAGCCTCTCTGCGAGTCAACTTAGGGGGAAGTGATCTTTAATGGTTCAATATATCAAAGTTTCTGCGCTATAATTTCTGCCATTAAATTCATAGTGGTGAAGGCACTATATATACTACTAACTTGTTAAATTTTTGGCAATTAGAACCTATGGGCGGTCATAGTGTTTCTTTATTTGATAATGCAGAGAAATTAACGGTGTAATTTTACATGATGTGAAATATATTTATTTACACTCAGTTTACATTTATTTCCTGTACATTCAATTAATAATTGATTGTTATTTAAAATTTTTTGTTAAGTCTCTAATTATTATTGCACTATATATCTATCTTTATTTCAGAATAAAAAATTTATTTTATTCATTAATCAATTTAATGAATTTAAATTGGTAGTAGTTAAGATGATTCTTTGGGATATTCTTCCATTTGCTTTGTGGACTAATGTTTATTCATTAAGCAATAGAGATTATTACAATGACTACATGTTTATATATCAATCCAATTGTGTCCTATTTTTCTCCTTTTCCAATTACTATATATTTATTTATTTATTCCTTTTTCTTTTTTTTTATTGGTTTAAAAATGAAAAATATGTGGTTAAGAATTGTTTTTATAAAGTTGCTTCTTGACTCTCTCTCTCTCTGTAGTAAAAAAATACAGGATTTAGATCCTTGCTTCAATTCTCCAATTATTCAACTTTTAATTAAATAATAAAATAAAATTTAGAAGGTGGAAATGAAATACGGGTGAGCAAAAATATCAACTTAATCAATCAAATTTGATTTTGTCTAGTCAATCTGCTCACAGAAAAGACTGATTCTCGGTTTAAATAGAATTTGTTTTTATTTATCTCAATTTTGCAAAAATCATTTGCTAGGTCTAAAATCAAACTGACCTACCAAAACTAATCAAAGCCAGTTGAACTGATGTCGTTTTCTAAAATTTTGATTTGCCTTTATGAAATTGATTCAAACCAAACCCACCGTTAACCTAACCTCGGTTTGGTTAACTATAAGAAAATATAAATCAAGCGGAGTCTGGCAAGATATTTTAGTCATCAAAGCCCAAAATATATTTCAAAGGCTTAATTCAATGCCCATACAGTAAATCTCTCGGTGAATCTGGCAATTATTGAGTAGATATTATAATTTTTGGACTATACTTGCCCCTGCTCTGTGCATGGCCTTGTCCACCAAATTAAATTTTTTAAAACTTATTCACACTTTATCTTTTTTTTTTTTTTTTATTAGTTTGGTTTATCGATTAGACAAGTTAATTCATTCCCATAGTTTTTTTTAAAGAAGAAGAGGAAATCCTCCAACCAGAAATTTTTTGGTTTCATGATCTTCGTTTTGGCCATTTGGCCAAAGTTTCATTGTCACTGAATCTGGCAATTGATCTTCAACTTAGCCCCGCTGTATTACGAATGTTCAAGTATATAAAGAAGTCAAAGAATACTTGAAATGCAAAGTTGAGGAAGCAAATCTTAAGTAAGAAGAATGGAAGAAAGTCAGGTTGTTAGGCTTGTGATGGTGTTTATGACTTTGCTCTTGCTCTTGGCAGTTTCAGAGCAGGCTTCGGAGCAGGCCCAAGGTGTTGACTGCATCAGAACATGCAAGGATCGTTGTGGTCCTTATGGAAACAGATATGTCGACTGTTGTATCAGAGTTTGTCAAAAACACAAGCACACTCAAGATTGTGAAATTTCGATATGTAGCAATTTCAGTGATGGTATACGTACTGGATTTTATACATAGATAATTAACAGAGAAAAACTACAAACAGTGTGCAATTTTTATGGTTTAAATTTGACTGATGGTGTTATGTTTTTATTGTTGCTCTTGGCAGTTTCAGAGGAGGCTAAAGATGGTGGTTGCGCCAGAAAATGCATACTAAAATGTGCTGCTCTTAGAAGGACAGCGCCCTTTTGTATAAGCTTGTGTCTCAGAGATTGTGAGAAACCTCATCTGGAGGACACTTACAAAGAACACAGCTCTATCCGAAATTGTGAAAATTCCAAATGTGGCGATTCCGGTAATGGTACGTTAGATTTTGTGCATGGATAATTGATAAAGTAAATCCACAAACAATATGCATTAATGGGATGCATTGAATCGATATAAATTCAAAATCTAACGTTTTCTTTTCTTTTCAGGAAAATGTAATTGAAATTTTGAATAAATGACTTTTTTTAAGGCCTTTTTTCTATAGAAATAATCATATGATGTCTTATATGCTTCTCTGTTGTTACAGGCTTCGTCAAAAAGGAAAGTTGCGGGGATCCATGCTCTTAGAGTTGCATCAAATATATGCTCAAAGGAAGATGATAGGTTCAATTTTCAAATTGTATTAAAAAAAATAATAATCAACCAATAAGATGTAAGATGCTATGAAAAATATTAGCGTATGAAGAATGGATGCGTTCTTTTGTTAAAAAAAAAAAAAAATTTCTTGCGAAGGGAAAATAAAAAGAAATTGATGGATTTAAAGGATATTTCTGAAATAAAAACAAGGAAATTTCATGTTAATAAAAAGAAAAAAAGAAACAATAGGATTAAGAAATGTCAGCTTATACAATGGTGGAATTAAGGTCAAATTTATCAATTTCATGAATTATGGCTTGTTTTTCCTTAGCTAAACAATGAAAAATATCCTTCAATTTATTTAATAACCGATTAAAAATAAATGAATTCCATGAATTTTTATACAATTTATTTGAAAATTTAATTTGCGTTTGAAATAAAAAATAAATAAAGACTTCAATCAGTTATGTAGAATTGAATATAACTAATGAAATTCTATTAAAATTTCAAATGAATTGTAAAATGAAACCATAGCTATATTATAACATATGCATGTAGCAATCACAAAATAGATTCATAGCATTTATAAAGTCAAAGAACGTGCTTAGAAATCAACTTTGAAACGACCGCTATTTACCGTGTAACCTCAACTTCTTCGAATTAGACCTTGGCCATCTCATGGCACAGTCAAACTAGGCGGGTATTGAGATAAGATCTTACCGTCAGTTCCAACTCATGAAAAATAATCGACGGTTTGGGGCTTATTTGATGACAAAACGAGAAAAAATCTTCTGTCCTCTTCCCTTCCTGGATGGTTGGAAAAAAAAAAAGAAAGATATATATATATATATATATATTTCCTTAATCGCAAAGTTTCTTTCAGTATATATAGAGATCCCCACCAATCTTCTCTCGCACAGCATCTCCAAATATTAGAATCATTTCAATATTACTCACTTTCTCTACTGATCTTGTGCTATATTTATATCAGCTAAGAAAATGGTGAGTCTTTCTGTAATATTTTGCATATCTGTAAATTCTCTAACTAGACTCAATATATAGATTTCATATTTGGAATAATATATTAATTTGTGTATTTTCTTTGATTAGGCTCTTGCATTGGAAATTAAGGTTACTCGCCCTTCCCTCTCTCTCTCTCTCTCTTTGCTCTTTTTGTATTTTGCAATGTTATTCTCTCCAGGACCTTAAAATAAGCAAACTGTTTCAGTTACCAAACTAACTTGTTAAATATGATTTTAATTTACGCAGAAAGAATTTACCCAGCTATCAGAAAGGGTAAAATCTGTGGATCTTCATCCAACTCAACCATGGTAATTAATTGATTAGTTAAAAATTCAATCTTTCTTTCTAATTTTAATATTTGTACATTAATTTCCTATATCACATTATGATCAATCTTTTTCTTTCCATGCAGGATCCTTACTAGTTTGTATTCAGGAACCGTGTGTATCTGGAACTACCAGTCACAGAAATTGGAGATGTCTTTCAAGGTCACAGACTCGCCTGGTACATACACAAAGAACATGCTTAATTTTAAATCTTTACACTGCTGCTATAAAGTTTTTACTGCTAAATTTTCATCTGCACAATTCTTGCAGTAAGGTCAGCAAGATTCATTGCAAGAAAAGACTGGATTTTAACCGGATCAGATGACAAATTTGTTCGTGTATATGATCTCAATACGAAAGAGTTGATCAAAGAGTTTGAAGCACACAATGACTACATTAGGTCTTTGGCTGTTCACCCTTCACTTCCCTGTGTATTGTCATCTTCCGATGACAAGCTTATAAAATTGTGGGATTGGGAGAAGGATTGGAATTGCACTCAGATCTTCGAAGGGCATTCTCATTATGTGATGCATGTTGTGTTTAGTCCAAAGGATGTCCATACATTCGCAAGTGCATCACTTGATGGCACCATTAAGGTTAGTAAACTGAGTTCTAGCTAATTTATCTCTTTTAATGTGCACTTTAAATTTTTAAAAGGGAAAAGAATTATCAGAATTTGAATTCCTAACTTCTGTATTATGTACTTTTTCCTTAATCAGTATATATATGAACCCTAGTTGTCTAATTATTTGTTATTTACATATTATATGTACATAAGTAAAATTTTTAGCTCCCTAAAATTTAAATTTTGATATTGCTGCACAAATTTGTTTTTTTTCTTGTTCATTTTTATCATTGGCTCCTAAAACTCAAAATTTGAAGTTTAGTTCCATCCTGTCCGTGGACTAGCCGATTCTTTTCAGAACTCAAAGCCATTTTGTTTACAAATGTAATTTTACATTCTATAGATTTGGAATCTTGGCTCTCCTGCTCCAACAGCCACACTGGAAGGACACTCCAAAGGGGTAAATTGTGTAGGATTTTTCACCAACGATGATAAGCCATATATACTTAGTGGTTCTGATGATCATACCATTAAGGTTCGAAACCTTGTACCTCTTTTTCTTCAGCCATTTAGATATACTTTTTTTTTTTTTTTTTTTTTTTTTTTGTAGTGGCTAATATTTATAATTTGCATGTGAAAATTGGAAAAAAGGTGTGGGACTTGGAAACGAAAAGGTGTATCCAGACATTAGAAAGCCACACAAACAATGTTTGTGCAGTTTCTGTGCATCCAGAGTTTCCCATCATAATTACAGGTTCTGAAGATGGGAATATTTGCATATGGGATGTAAACACTTACAGGTAATTCTTTGTTTATATATTTGAGTTTCGATATCTTGTATTTCTGGAATTTATTAACAACTTTAATTAATGTAGGCTCGAGCACATATTAAATTATGATCTTCAAAGAGCTTGGGCCATAGGATGCAAGAAAGGTTCTCACCAGTAAGTTAATTACTCTATCTCATTTAACCTTTTACTATGGTAAATTGTTTAACCTCTCTCCAATCTCTTGTAGGGTTGCGTTTGGTTTTGATAATGGAACTATTATGGTTAAATTTAGTAGCCCAAATTGAGGTTGCAGTGTCCAAGTATCAAGATTATTTACTATTGTTACTGCTATAATGGTGTGATTTGAAGGAATAAAATTTTCTATCGACGAGATGTAGCTCAGATCGAGTCAGATGACATAATTGCAGCTTCTATTACCAAATTATTTATGTTATTCTCTATTTTCATCATTAATTACATTCAGTCATGTACCCACGCGACACGTATGGATTATGTAAATTTGTGTTTTTTATTGTTTAAATTGAAAAATTTTCAGAAAATTCTTGTAAAATGTTCACTTAGTCTCTTATAAATCACAATCCCAAAAAAATATAAAACACAAAAATTATGAATATATTAGAGT
This sequence comes from Jatropha podagrica, assembly GCA_947857235.1. Classification (NCBI taxonomy): domain Eukaryota; kingdom Viridiplantae; phylum Streptophyta; class Magnoliopsida; order Malpighiales; family Euphorbiaceae; genus Jatropha; species Jatropha podagrica. The sequence continues at coordinate 11,236 of CANUEP010097599.1, forward strand.
AATAAAATATTTATAATATTAATATTCTTAATTAATTTCAAAAAAGAAAAAAAAAATGATATATTGAGAACCATGGTTAGTGAATAAATTAATATCCAAACATGAGCCTAAATTATAAAAAGGGAGGAATACTCGCATCATTCGATATTGCTAACACTCAAATTATAATAGTTAAATTTAAAAAAAAAAGAAATATTAAAAGATTCAATAAAACTATTCAAAAAGGGATGAAGCAAGACAATGATGATATATGGAAAAGAGCATTTTAATATGAAAATTTTATTATTCTAATTAAATTGGGAATTTTCAAATTTTAATTTTAAAGTTTAATATCTTTAAAATTCTCCGGTTATAAACTAAAAATTTATTATGTAAAGTTTTATTTTTTGTTGAATTAATCTGTGTATAGGTTTCTTATGCTTGAGTTTATTTTGAAATTTAACAATTGTAATCACATTAAAACATATCCATTTAACAAAAAAATAAAAAAATTTATTTTTTATTTTTTTGTGCACTAAGACATAATTCGATAATAAATATAAGTACAACGTGATCCATATTAAATCTCTCTCCACTACTAAACAAAAAAAATTTGTTTCCATAAGATGTAAAGTAATTAATTATTTAACAATGAATTTTAGTTGAAAGTATTATTACATCTAGACTGTTTGGTAAAATTATTAATTGGTCCAAGGTGTTTAACCATATTAAATTATTTAGTATTCCGTTCAAAAATTGTCATTTTCTTATTAGATGAGGAACTAAATTGTAACTTTAGATTAGATTTAAATAATTAAATAATAAAAAAAATATAGGATACTTCATATTTTAGATGGAAAGACGTAATAATTTAATAAAATTAAAAGTTTTGAACAACTTTATAATTTAACAAAATAATAAAAATGTGATAGTAATTTCGACTAACGTTTATGGATTACACACTTAGTTATCTAAAAATATATTTTTCAATATTTAATGAAACATCTCAATTTTGGCTTTAAAATGGCTGAGGAATTTTTTCTTTTGAAATTAATATAGCTAAAGTGCTATTTTATTTTATTTTTTAAAATTAAAATAAATGAAATCTTTAAAAAAAAAATTGTTACCGTCGCCCATGGATGGGCCCGAAAGTGCCAGCATGGCAGGCACGTCACTTCCACAGTTGGTCCTTATTCCATGTTGACATTGTTCATACCAATCAACAAGCGCAGAGAAGGACGCCCCTGTTAAAATCTCGGCCGTTTATTTGCCAAATCATCATCAACAAATAACTAATCTGATTCTACAACATGATCTACTAGATTCCTTCTCAGTTAGTGGCATCTCCGTAATTCTGTTCCTTGATTACAAAGCATTTCTCTCTGCTTCTTTTGTCTCTCGCATATTAACAGAGGGCTTGCGAATACAAAACCAAAGACCCTATCTCTCGCACTGTTGATCTTTGTATCTTCATTATTGCTTGATTACCTGGATCTCTAGCTATCGCGATCTGCAAAAATGGTGAGTTCATGATCTATTGTCGTTTAGTTATCCACTTTCAAATGTATTGTCGCTTGGAGGTCATTTCGAGTTCGAGTGCAAGTTAGATCTGGTTAAAATCTACATTGATTTGTTACTATTATGGAGTTACGCATCTAATTGCATGGATTTCTGGCCTCTAATCACGTAATTGGGCGCTTCGTTTTGTTTATTGAATCCAATGCGTTACTGTGGAGTCAGTTACCCTCGGATTAGTGCCGAAAAATCAAGGGTCTTGAATTTCCCTTTCATTTCTTTGCAACAAAGAAAAGTGGGAAGGACTTGAATACACCTGAGATCTGGTGTTTGTTGGGCGCGAATTTAAATTAGTTGTTTGCTAATCGAACTTACATTTTCATAGTTCGAGTGAATTTTTGGAGTTTTGTTTTGTTGCAGAGAAATTGAAGGCATATTTGGAATCTTGTAACTGTTTTGGTTTATCAACTTCTTTGAGATTCCAAATTTTCTATAACCATCACTGGTTTTCTCAGTGGCCAAATGGTGATTTTGTTTTGAGATTAATTTGATCTGGTGTTTGATTTGGAACTAATGAGTTTTTGTATTTGTTTTGTTTTGTGTTCACAGCCTCTCAGACTTGAAATAAAGGTATTGTTACATTTTCTGTTTAATTTGATTTCAATTTGTGCAGTAGATCTCATTACGGTTTATGGGACTTTCTAACTCTTGTATGTGATATTCCTGTTCGACATTTGAATCAGAGGAAACTTGCTCAAAGATCAGAGAGAGTAAAATCTGTTGATCTACATCCAACTGAACCATGGTAACTATTATATTTTTCTGTATGTTTGTTTAGTTAATTCTCTGTTGTTTGAGAGAATAGGAAATATGATTTACTGGAAGCAAAATATTGGGAAGAGATGGTGAAAATATTTTGTACTGACTGCTACTTGTTCTCATTGCAGGATTCTAGTGAGTTTGTACTCAGGGACTGTTTGCATCTGGAATTACCAGTCACAGGTACAAAACTGTGTCAATATTAGTTGCACAGGACAAAAATGGAGCTTCTTAGTATATTGTCATAATTTTCTATGATTTGCTCTTTCATTCTTTGGATTGCAATGTTAAAAAATTGCTATCAAGTTTATAAAACAAGATTCTAATTGTCAATTGTCATGAATCTTATCGTTATGAATACTTCTAAATAACATCTGAAGTAATGCGAAATATGATTTCAATTAATCAATTAGCATTGTGCATGAATGTTATACTAACAGTAACATTGTCATATGAGAGTGTTAATAAATCTCAAACTCTGCTTTACTTATTCCAGTGAAGAAAGGGTAAGAAGCAATGTACATTGGTTCACTGAGCTTTCCAGCATGTTGTTAGTTTGGCTAGGATAGAATTATCATATTTTGTGATTAGACAAACAACTGTCTACTTAGGTTCATAACCTTTGGGTACACATGCAATGATACAAAGTTATTTGGTATTTGAATGGTATGTCTGTCCTAGTTTGGGTTAATGACGATTAATTACAGGTAGGAAGAATTATGGAATGAGAGAATGGTCGCCCACAGTTTTGTTATGTGTGGTGAACAACTTGCTGTCCTGTAATTGGTTTATAATATCTTTTAGCAATGTGTGAAGTAGGTTACCTTTTGAATTGGTTATGGTTTGGAGACATGATTAAGAAAATTTGAAGGCTTTCATGCATTCTCATGTAGCTTTAGTCTTTCCATGTCTTTGAGTTGCTATCCCTCAACAATAGTGATTGTGGATGATGAAATGAAAGAGCTATGATCATGTAATGGCATGCATTTATTTTCTATAGGCCAAGAAAAGAAGTATGCCAGGAAAACGTCCTCAGTTTTGTGATAGTCAGATATAATAAGGAGCATTAATATTTTTCTTTGAATTTCAAAGTTATTTTTTGTTAAAACCTTTTAGAATTCGTTTATTTCTTTGTTCTTTCCTCATATAATGTTAGTATCTTCCTTTCTTTCACGTCTAATATTAGTTTTTTTTTCTTTATATGAATTATCCGAAGAATTCTACTTTTGTGTTAGCAAAGATTCTTTCAAGATTTTGTGTTTCTACCTCTAACTATAATCTCCTTGATCTTCATCCAGACCATGGCAAAATCGTTTGAGGTCACTGAGTTACCAGGTAAGATATGCTTATCCCATCTGTCTATGTGGTCACAATTAAACACAATTTCTTTCTTTCCATTGCATTTTGTCTTGGTAAAATCTTGTTGCCATGATCTAAGACTATTTGATCTGTTTTGCAGTTAGGTCAGCAAAATTTATTGCCCGAAAGCAGTGGGTCGTTGCTGGAGCTGATGACATGTTTATTCGTGTATACAACTACAACACAATGGATAAAATTAAAGTGTTTGAGGCACATACAGACTATATTAGATGTGTGGCTGTCCATCCCACCCTCCCATATGTGCTGTCGTCATCTGATGATATGCTCATAAAACTTTGGGATTGGGAGAAGGGTTGGGTCTGTACTCAAATATTTGAGGGACACTCCCATTATGTGATGCAAGTGACATTTAATCCAAAAGACACCAATACTTTTGCAAGTGCATCCCTCGATCGCACCATAAAGGTATAAAGGTTGTTAAAAGTTGGTAATTTGTTGGGTGCATTTTGTGCATCATCATACTCATACTCATTTATTTATTCTTCAATAGATTTGGAATCTTGGCTCCCCCGATCCAAATTTTACACTGGACGCCCATCAGAAAGGAGTAAATTGTGTTGATTACTTTACTGGTGGTGATAAACCTTACCTAATCACAGGTTCTGATGATCATACTGCTAAGGTCTGCCTTGAACCTTTTTTTTTCTTGTTAGTTATGTAGTTATGTTTTGATTTAACATACTTATCTTGATTCTGAAATATTAATTAATAATTACTATTTGAGCAGGTGTGGGACTATCAAACCAAAAGCTGTGTTCAGACACTAGAAGGCCACACTCACAATGTCTCTGCAGTCTGTTTTCATCCTGAACTTCCTATAATAATTACAGGTTCTGAGGATGGGACAGTTCGCATATGGCATTCAACAACTTATAGGTACTCTTGTTTCTGAAAACTTGGTTTTCTGTAGTTTACGTGTTCACCAACTGTGCTTTTGAACATTTTGTTTGTAAAAAAAATTATCATATCAGACTTCTACATTCCAATTGCAGTAGCAAATTACTGGATTTTTTTTTTGTTGCTAGAGGAAAATTTGGCAAACAGTTGTTTTGTAGAAATTAGTCCAGTGTTTATGGTTTTCTGAGTCTAATATTTGAATTTCTGGTTCATATTCTGGGTAACAAGCTACAGGATTTTTTTGGTTGCATCTGCATGTGTAGTAACTGTTTTAAATATTGTGTAACAGTTGTTAGATATCGGAGTTTTAGCCTGTCGACGTGAAATTGGGAACTGGACTGAGTTGGAATTTTGTTCAGCATACGTAATGACTGTTTCTCACTAGGGTGTAAAGGCTGTAATGGCCTTAACGCCAAGGTAGAAGAAAGATAGAGAGGATGGCTTATCTGATTAGAGGATAGGCAGTGCTGATTCTTAAAGGACAAGTCATGCTATTATTGAAGACAGCAATTTCCTTTTTTTTTTTTTTTATTTCTTTTTTTTTCTCCTAATGTCTGATAGGGGTTCTATATCTCTTTAAATCCTAAAAAGTTATCACTCGAAATCCCTTTTTGACCTTTGTATATAAATAAATGTGTTTTTCAAAGCTTTTAATTCAGATCGTGTGCTCCTTTATATAATAATCTAATGCAGACATATTATTTTGAAATAAAATGGTTATAAATTATCTCTGACTATTTGCACCACAGATTGTTAGATATATGATATTATAATGACAGTTAATCCTTTGTTTATTGTTTGTTTGAGTCATTTTGATGATGCTGAAAAGATTTCATGATAATAGTAGCTGATTTAGTCTGCATCAATCCATTTCAGTGTGATTCCATTATGTCGTCTCTGATTCTGTTGTTTAAAATCCTGCTTCAATTTTTTGATGCTTGTTTTACTAATCTATAATGCTGAATTTGATTGAGATAAATTTTGCTCAGAGTGAATGAGGCTAGTAAAAGGCTAAATTAGGTGTACTCATTAATGAATCTATTATTTTAGACAAATTCTTGGGAGGAGGGTCAAGTCTTCTATTCTGTTAATATATATATATATATATATATATATTTGTGCGTCTTCTCTCTTTTTCTTGTAATCTTATTTTGTATCTGAGTCTTATTGAGCTATATGGAGTTCTGCTTGTTTTCAAAATTTTTTCACCTTGAGATGTATTTCTTTGACTGACAGGCTTGAAAACACATTGAATTATGGTCTTGAAAGAGTTTGGGCCATTGGATACATGAAGAGTTCACGCCGGTAAGTTTCTTGCGGATAGTTAATATCATTACTACTGCAAAATCTGCACTAATAGGGGTTCAAAATGTTGTTGCTGTTGTTGTCATTTTGTCTTTATTGTGTTCCAGTTTATTACTTCTTAAATACCATAACCATAACTCTCATAAGTTATTCCTCCTCCTACATTGTTTAATAAATTTCCATCTTGTCGGGGCAAGTTTTTGGCTGATCAATTCCAGGGCTTGTGTAGAAATGGCTGGACATCCTTTGAAGTGTTTCTTTTTCTTTGTTTACTTTGACTAAGAGGATGATGGCTATAAACCTTGCCATGCAGTATTGTGATTGGTTACGATGAAGGAACCATTATGGTCAAAATTGGTCGGGAAGAACCTGTGGCTAGTATGGATAACACTGGAAAGATTATTTGGGCCAAACACAATGAAATCCAAACTGTGAACATTAAGAGTGTGGGAGCAGATTTTGAGGTAGGGACTCCACTAAACTAATTCTGGTGTAGCTACATGATATCAGAACTCGGAATGATAAGTACCGTTGCATATAATCACATTATAAGTGCTTCTGTTTCTGTGCTATAGGTTACTGATGGAGAAAGACTGCCTTTAGCTGTAAAGGAGTTGGGAACATGTGATCTTTATCCACAAGTGAGTTAGCACTGTGTTTCTTTTTTTGTCCCATATAACATCTAGCAATCCTTCTCAGGAATTGAGGATGCAACTTTTTATTACTAATAATTCCATCTGTGTGTCTGTGTACCTGGTGTATGGCTGACTTTTGTTCTATTGCATCTTCCCCAGAGTTTAAAGCACAATCCCAATGGGAGATTTGTTGTTGTATGTGGAGATGGTGAGTACATCATATATACTGCTTTAGCATGGAGAAACAGGTCATTTGGTTCAGCATTGGAATTTGTTTGGTCCTCGGATGGTGAATATGCTGTTAGAGAAAGTACATCAAAGATTAAGATTTTCAGTAAAAATTTTCAGGTTTGTTATCTTTCTTGGTAATTTTTTTTTTTCTTTTGGTCTTTGGTTATTTAGAAGATGCAAGTTGCAAATAGTTTATTTTCTCTTACAGTGGCAAGGTAGGTTTCTTTTGCTTTGTCTTGTATTGTTCAGAAATAAAGTAGATTTTGTTTTTTTTTTAATCTCGCTTTTCTTTTGGGGTGGGTGAGGTAGGATGTTTGCTATTCTTGTTAAACCCTATGATCAGTGCCTGTTTAGGAACAATAATCAAATGACAGATGTTATGGCAACCTTGGAGTTTCATTCATTATTTGGTTTATGATGTTCTTTCTTCTAGTCCTTTGATGACTGATACAATATTCTGGATTTTTTAAATCCAACTAGTACACAGTACCTTGTATGGAAAATATGGAGTTAAATTAAGGTATTTATTTCAGGAAAAGAAGAGTGTCCGACCAACATTTTCTGCTGAGCGAATTTATGGAGGAACACTGTTAGCAATGTGTGCAAATGACTTCATTTGTTTTTATGATTGGGCTGACTGCAGGTTGATTAGGCGAATTGATGTTACTGTCAAAGTAAGCAAGAATGTCCTTTATGATCTTGAATTTTTTTTCCCTGGCTAACATGCACCCTCATGATGAATTTTGTTACTTGTTTCAAATATTTCAGAATCTCTATTGGGCTGAGAGTGGTGATATGGTGGCAATTGCCAGTGATACATCATTCTACATCCTGAAATACAATGTGAGGTTCCCTATTAAATTTCCATTTTGGGTTTATGGATTGTTCTTGCTCTAGCTTACAGTCTCCAGTGAATGCGTGTTTATACAATTGAACTTGATTTTAATGTTGCAGCGGGACATAGTTTCATCTTATTTGGATAGTGGAAGACCTGTGGATGAACAAGGTGTTGAGGATGCCTTTGAGCTTCTCCATGAAACCAATGAACGTGTCAGGACTGGCTTATGGGTTGGGGATTGTTTTATTTACAACAACTCCTCTTGGAGACTTAATTATTGTGTTGGAGGAGAGGTGCTTTATATGCTTCATTCTTTATCTAAATGTTTTTGAATACCTAGAAATTTGCTCATATCTTACCTTAGATGATTCTGTCTTAATAACTAATGCTATTGATTTAGGTAACCACAATGTTCCATTTGGACCGGCCAATGTATTTGTTGGGTTATCTTCCCAATCAAAGTCGAGTGTATCTAATAGACAAAGAATTCAAGTAGGTGGTTGATGGTATTCTGTTTTTGGAAGTTAGATGGTTGTATTTTGATTATTATCCTTTGTTTACTGGTCTTGTTTTGAAATGCAGTGTTATGGGGTATACTTTGCTTCTTAGCCTAATTGAGTACAAGACTTTAGTGATGCGTGGTGACCTGGAGAGAGCTCATGCCATTTTACCTTCAATTCCTAAAGAGCATCATAATAGGTAAGACTGGCCTTTTTCCAGTTGTAAAAAGACAGCCAATGGATGTTTACCTTGGTTTTTGTGGAATTAGTTGATTTTATGAATGGCTGTTGGAAACACCATGTATATATTTATTTGGCCTATGCCTGGCATGAACACACAGTGCTAGTGGTAACATAGAGAAGTTATTAATCTATTTTATCTTTTCATACTTTCATTCTGATCTTGTGTTTCATACATCACCTGAAAAATTGTATGTTAACAATGCTATATGGTTCCTCACAAGCATTTTTGGGTCAGGATGAAATCTATGATCATTTGCTTTCTTTTTCAAACTTCTTAATTAGTATGATGATATAATTCTATTTTTTGTTTTTATGATACTTGATTGATGAATGTGAGAGATCAATAAAAAACTCTGTGGCTAGCTTCCTTGACCATTATATTAGAATTTTGAGAATATCATACTCTGCTTCATATATTTTCTTACAAGTGTTTAGTAGTGATGTCTTGGAATTGAATGATATAATTTGTTTTGATTGCCAGTGTTGCACGTTTCTTGGAATCACGAGGTATGATAGAGAATGCTCTGGAAGTAGCTACAGATCCTGATTACAGATTTGAGCTAGCTATACAGCTCGGCAGATTAGAGATTGCAAAGGTAAATTAAAGTTTTGCTATCATTGGTGTTATGGAACTGATAATTAAAGCCTTTATTTAGTTTAGCATCTGAAACTCTTTATTGATCTAGGCAACTTTGTTTTGCTCTTAATATTGACGTCTTTCTGCTGCAGGAAATTGCCACTGAAGTGCAGAGTGAGTCTAAGTGGAAGCAACTGGGAGAATTAGCTATGTCTACTGGAAAGGTATTTTGCTACTCTGTTGAATCGTAAATGTATTATTGAATTAGATAGATATTGCTCCTCTAAATCAAATCATTTCATTACTTCCCCTTTTTACGAGGTGGTTGCAATGCGAGTATGTGAAATATGCACCTCTTTTCTTGAAAGAAATAGGGAGCTTCTATTGCTAGGATTGGATTTGTCACTCAATCTTGCTGATTTAAGCTTGTTACATGTGGCAATTAGAATAACTAATGAGTTTCTTTTGGTGCTTTGGTTCTCTTATGATGCTATATTTTATCCTTCTAATTTGAACTTTATAATTTTGACATTTATTCTGTATTTTATCTCTAGATCCAATTTCTACAAGCATTCTTTGTTCACTTATTTCCTACTGTAATTGCAGTTAGAAATGGCTGAGGAATGTATGAAGCATGCAACAGACTTGAGTGGTTTGTTGCTTTTATATTCATCACTAGGAGATGCAGAAGGGATTTCAAAACTTGCATCTCTTGCAAAAGAGCAAGGGAAGAACAATGTTGCATTCCTTTGTTTGTTTATGCTGGGCAAATTAGAAGACTGCCTACAGCTTTTGGTAGAAAGGTATACTTGTTTTTCAATTGCTCTCTCACTAAATGGATAGATGCAATTGCATGTTGATAGTAAAGCATCTTGCAGCAATCGGATTCCTGAGGCTGCTTTAATGGCGCGATCATATCTTCCAAGCAAGGTTTCAGAGATTGTAGCAATTTGGAGAAAAGACCTCAACAAGGTATCTCCTTGTTGAATAATTTTAGTAACTGTCGTGTTTTTGCATCTTGTGATTACTTGTTGACTGGTATTCTGTAAGCATTTGAAATATCACCAAAGCTTGAAACAGAACAGTAATATTTTCAGTTACCAGCAATAAAGTTTTAACAGCTTCAAACTATATACCCTATTATGGCTCTGGTTCTGGAATAAATCTTCAGAGGTTCGGCTAATTTATTTCCTTTTTTACCAATGAACTTTGGCTCAGTGGTAGTATGCTTGCTGGTAGGTTTTATGGAAAAACCTTTCCCCAATTAAAAGCTGACAGCAGTAATATCTATTGTTATTCTTGTAATTCTTGTTGCATATTATTCCAAATGTTAAAGGTTATTACATTTTGCTACGAGTAGTTAACACATGTTAATTTTTTTTTTTTTATGCTTTCATTGCATGGGATTTCACTTCAGTCACTATTGTTTTACAGGTTAACCCAAAAGCTGCAGAATCTTTGGCTGATCCTGAGGAGTACCCAAATATGTTTGATGATTGGCAGGTTGCTCTATCTGTTGAATCTAAAGTTACAGAAACAAGGTATTATTGCAAGCTCATTTTTATGTCTATTTGTATAGGAACTCAAATCTACTATATGCATAGGGTGATTGATGAAAAAACAACTTAAGCTGAACAAAAATCTCTCTGCTTCTACTTTTCACATTCAAAGTTTGTTCCTTCGGATTCTTCTTTAATAAATATCCACTGTTTGTTTATCATAACCCCAAGTCTTCCAAACCGAGCATATAATTTGGAATGAAATGTTATTGATGCATGTCTCTTTTGTTTACTGTAATAACTTGACTAATACTTGCTTTACAGGGGCGTTTATCATCCTGCGGAGGATTACATACATCATGCTGATAAATCTCAAATGACCCTTGTGGAGGCCTTTAGAAACATGCTAGTTGAAGAACCTCTTGAAAATGGAGACTATGATCATGAGGTGTGTACTGCATATATGTATACACACACACTCACACAAATGCTACTGATTAGCCAATTCAATTTTGGCTTTTTTTTTTTTTTTTTTTTGCTGACAAACAATCTATTGTTCTCTGTGTAGGCTGCAGAACAAAATGGAGATGAACAAATAACAGAGGAACACAATGGAGAAGAAGGGAGCCAAGAGGAGGCTGTTGTGGTTGATGCTGATTCTACAGATGGTGCGGTACTTGTCAATGGTAACGAGGCTGAGGAAGAGTGGGGTACGAATAATGAAGGAACCCCGTCAGCCTAAAAGCAGTTGGTTGGGGCAGTATGAAAATCCAAATTTTGTCTCTGGTGATTAATTGATTCTAAAGTGCCATCTCTAACTCACATTTTCACAAGTTATTTTTACCACCACCATCACCACCACTACCACCAGCACCACCACTACTGGTACTACCTATTTATTACTTCCATGTTTTTTCCAATGTGCTATTGATGATAACACATATGCTGTTAACCCAGATTACAAATAGTTGAGAGTCAGGGGTATTAATTTTAATTTATTGCCGAGTCTTATGGCACCTGGTTATAATGCTTGTCTTTTATTTTTTGTGTAGATTTTTTTTTTCTTTCAATTTCAGGTGTAAAAATTGTTGTACTCATATCCAACTGCCTTGTCCAACATAAGCGTCTAGGTTAAAGTGAAAGGTCAAAAGCAAATATATATCCATTGGAGTAAACATATAATGCTTGAGTCAGTGCATGTATAACAGTTTTTCATGATTGCCTGGGTATCCTTGATGAATTGATTTTCTATTTCAGTTTAATTTTGAAACTGACTGAAATTGTTTTCTTTACTTATTTTACTTATTAGTATATTTGCTATTATATTTGGTTTAATGTCTTGGTTCTTACATCCTCTACCTCACTTTTGTTGTCAGTGCTTACGCCCGATCACTAGGTCCTCTTCAAGGCAATTGGTTACAGCTGTATTAGTGCCTTAAGGTGAGAAAAGCTTCCTTAGATATGATGGCTAGGTTTTGAGTTGTGACGAGCACAATTTGAATTGAGCATCAGTAACTGCATCGATTCTATGTTTGTTGGAAAATACTAGAGAAATTCGACAGGAAGTGAGACATTTCTGAAGGCTGGGCTTGTGACCGTCGTATAATTGAAATTTTGTATACCATTAGGTGTGATTTTTAATGATTATGCTGTACATGGAGCACTCTGGCTCCGTTTGTGCCTCAAATGGTTTTTTAATGTACAATTAGACATAAGCATCCACACCGACTCGGATGCACACATACTAGGATTGACAATAATTTTTTGTAGAGAGCATTTGAACATGGGTGGAATTTGTTACTTTCATATTCAGTTTTTAAGATGTTCATTATATAGTGACATGTTGCAGAATGCACTTGAAAGGTTCATTCAGGTTTTGAATTATTTTCCCCTTTTTCCTCCTATTTGTGTCTCTAACTCTCAGGTTTCCTGCCGGAGGCTAGATAGAGAGGTTATATGTGGGACCAATTGTAGCAGTGTGAATTTTGTGTTGGAGCATATCATATGGTAGAAATTGATTCCTAGTTTCAGTTGCACTCTTATTGTTGTCTTAGCTAGCATTTTCATGGAGGCTTTGTGAATGTAGAAAATTTAATTAGTGATAGTGTTGATTTATCCTTTTCAGTTCTCCAATATTCATAATTAATTTTCTTATACTGTGTTATCATAAACTTTCCTTTCCACCTCTAAATGGAAGTAGTGGAAGGCTGTTTTACGTTCTACTTATGAATGTAACGAGGATGTCGATTATCAAATAAATACCCATTTTTTATGGAACTAGCTCATTGTTCAACTGATTCATGTAAAGTCATTCTCTTTTCATTTTATCAAACAAAAAAGAATATTAGGTGTAGTTCGGTTGTGGAAATTAATGAAAAGCAAACTTGAATATGATCATTTTCCTACTTGTTGCAAATAAATATGATTTGGTTTATATAAATAGTTTTCAAGGAAAAAACATTTAATTTCTCATTTTTTTCTCTTAAAAAAAGGAAAAGACATTTATAATAAAAAATTTCAAATATATATTTTTTTACTTTTTACTAAAATCTATAAGCACATGATTAGTTTCGTGGTTGCCTTTTTTAGGGATAAACAAAATCATTTGATATGTTATACAGTCTATTAATTTATTAACATAACGTGTTATATTATAATTTTATATATTCTATTTTATATTAATTTGTTTATTTTATATCAAACGATAAATGTTATAATATACTTCTTAAAAAACAATAATAAATTATATTTATCAAATTAAAAATTTATTAAAAGTAAAAATAAAACGTATTATATTAATATCATGTTTAATATGTATCTTATCTAATATAATACGACCAATTAAAATTAAATTATATTTATTTTTTAAATTAAAATTATAAAAATATTACTATATTCTTACTGTATTTAATATATACTTAGTATATAATATAATTTATTAGTTAATATGATAGAATTTATATTTGGATAGAAAGTAGTTACTTTTATTTTTTCAATAAAAAAATTAAAACCTATAAAAATAATATATTCTTATCATAATTAACATATATCTTATTTAATGTATAATATAATTTTTTATTTTTTTAATGAAATTTAAATTGAATTAAAAAATTAATATGACAAATAAAAATTATTAATAATTTTCTTATCGATCTATGAACTTAGTATAGTGTTTTTGGCAATTCCAATAGTTTGCTACATCCATTCACACTTTTATATGGATCATAGATAGATAGATAGATTATAGATGAGCCAATCACGTGAGTTAATTTATTTCATTTGCACGCTAAACAAATACTACCTCAAATTAAAGATTTTTACTGATCGGTGTTTTTGAAACACGGGTATGAGTAAGAGTTACTAGTATCATGGAATGGCAAAACCAAAGCCCAATCATTTGGCCCAAACTTACACGTGTAATCATTTAGGCATAATTTCACACAAATTTCATGACACCAAGGTCAGGTCACTATCCACTCGTCATCACCATCAAGTATACACGTGTCCTTACGAAGGACCCTTCTCTCTGCTCCTTGAGCTCGGAAAAAGAATGCGAAACCCTCAGAGCCCTCCATAACCCATATGCCCATCTCCCCAAATTCCCATATTTTTTAAATTAAGAATATCTATAAATTTAATTTGAAGTCATAATATTACAGAAAACCCTTTTCTCCTTTGGATCTCTCTCTCTCTCTCTCTCTCTCTCTCTCTCTCTAGGGTTTTGCTTCAACTCGCCTTTGATTTCCTGTAAGTTCCGAAATCTGCTTTGATTCTGTGCTTTCTAAATCTTTGTATTAGTCATTTACATCTTCTGTTTAGCTGTTTGTTTTCTCCTTAACTGTATTTTGTTGATTTTTCTTTCAATTATTTTAATTTTTCGTGCATTTATCGGTCGTGCTTGTAAGGTACTTCTGTCGGAAAGTGTTCATTTCCGTTTTGATAATTAGGACTTGCTATCTGCTTTAACTCTCTGTTTGGCTGCTTGGAAAACGTAAAAGGAATGAAAGGCAACTGAGAAGGTTTTGATATTTCATGGATTTTTTTTTTTTTTTTGGCTGAGTTTAAATAGTTAAGGAAGGAAGTGCGTAGTTCAGATAATGATTTATTTAAGGTTTTATTTAAAACCATTTCCTTTCTAACTCAGTCTGCTTGTGTGTGTGTGTGTGTGTGTGTGTGTATGTGCGTGTGGTTTTTTTTTTTTTTTTTTTTTTTTTAAATTTCATTTGTACATGCTATGTTTTCAAGTTTTGACAGGTAATGTTATGAAACCTGTCGAGAAAATTTTTAGATGTTAAAAGGGCATTTACATAAAGAGATGCTTGCGGAGAGATTTAAGTTATTTTGTACCAGGCAAACTAGAAATACTATATTTCTTTTCCATCCCTCTCCCTCTATTTGTTTATCTTTTGGGCGTGGACATATGTGAAACTCCTTTATGGATTAAAAGAACTGAAAATAAACGTGTTTTTAACTGTGACCTCTGAAGTTGTTACAGGCTTTCTTTCATGTTACGTGTATGTGTTGATGCTATAAGCATTGCGTTTGGCATATATTGACATGGGGAACATTGACATAGCCATGGTAGTTAGTAAATTTTCTAACAATTTTTAAGTGGATGAGATTTTGAAAGCCAAGTACTGTATAACTTAAAAAAGAATATTTTGCAAGGTGTAGAGAACGTTTCTGATCCATGTTTATTAATAGCTTGTAAGAAGACTGTAGGGTTCAGTGGGCTACTTAATGTTATTATTTATATTTTTCAGTTTTACCTCCTAGATTTGAATTCAATTATTAATTTGCGTATTAGGCATGAGGGATCTAACTTGATTCTACTCTGAATTTAAGAAGTGATCAACATATCAAGAGGCCAGATTTAACAACTTTTACTGGTTCTATTTTGTGATGGAAAATCAGAAAGAGATACTTACCCTAAATCTTTGAGGTGTCTTGTTAGTGTCTTTTTGCTTGATAGATTGCATTTGATGTGCATGACTAGAATTTTGGGGTGTTCCTGATATCCCATGACAAGTACAAACAATATAGTTAAATTCATGGGTTCAAGCATGCTGTTTACTTCTAATAAATCTCTGTTAGAAGTTGTAAGTGTATGAGAGCTGGTTCTTCTCCTTACCAGATTTTGATTGACCAATAAAAGGCATCTTAGTTTTCAAGTAAAGTATTTGTTTGTTACTCCTGTCTTTTCGTCAGTTAAAAGTACTACAATCCCAGAAGCAGGTATTTAGAAGTCTGTGCATTTCACGTTAATTTCAGTTTGCAGTTTTAGACATATCTTTCCTCACATTGTAGGCTATAATTTGTACGTGTTTATTTTTATTTATATCTCTTCATATTTATTCTTGGCATTCTTCACTAATGCCTCCTTCTTCCTTTTATAATGTTGCTAGTCTGCTTATGTATTAGTTTGGTAATCACGTGTTTAGAAATATCATTGCTGTGGATACGTAGATCACATTTACCCTGTCTTGTTGGAAAAAGCAGGCAAGAGTAAGTTTTTTGGGTTTATTTGTCAATGGGGGATGCAGAATATACACTTCCACCTTCAAAAAAGAGAGCTGCTGGAAGGGAGATATCAAAAGATAACCCTGGTCTTGATGATGATGATGAATCTGTAGAAGAAGAGACTGGAACTTTCAAGAGGGCTAGTGATGAGGTGTTGGCAAGTAGAAGAATTTTGAAAGTTCGTCGCAATCCAACCTCATCAACCCCCTCATCCAACCCATTTGCTGGGATTCGCTTGGTCCCTCCTACTGAATCAACCACAGTCCCTGCTGTGGCAACAACTGAAGTAGTCACTACTACTGAAGAAGTTTCTGAGAAGGGGAAAACTGACGCTAGTGAAAAGGCAGAGAAGGGTAAAGATGAGACTGGTCAGCAATTAGAAAGCAAGATTCAAGAGCCAGCAGCAGCTGAAACTATTACAAAGGAGGTGGCTGAGGATAAGGAGAATAATAATGCAGCCAATGAGGCAACTGGGTCCAAGGTTGATGATGAAAAGACAGTAGATAAGGTGGAGAATGAAAAAGCAGCAGGTGGTGATGAGACAGAGAGTAAAATTGCAGCGGTTGATGAAGAGGTGGAGAATAAAAATAAAGTAGATGGTGAAGAAACAGAGGATGTAAAAGCAATGGTTGGTGAAACGAGTGAGGATAAAAAAGTTGAAGGTGATAACACTGAAGACAAAGAGAAGAAAGATAATGGTAGTCAAAATGCAGACCCAAGCACTGAAAGTGCTCATTTGAGTTCATTCCAACAGCTTTCAAGTAGCCAAAATGCTTTCACAGGTCTTGCTGGAACTGGGTTTTCCGCTTCTACATTCACATTTGGATCTGTCCCTAAGGATGGATCTTCATCAGGTACAATTACTGCTTCTCTGTTCGGGCCTAAAAATGACCAGTCGTCATTTGGTTTTGGTCTGTCTAGTAATGGTAATTCGTCCATCTTTAACACAATGGGGTCTTCTGTAGTCTCAAAGAATGAGGGTACTGGTTTTCCATCCATGCAAGAGGTTTCAGTTGAGACGGGGGAAGAGAATGAGAGAGTAGTTTTCTCTGCTGATTCAGTGTTGTTTGAGTATTTTAATGGTTCATGGAAGGAACGTGGAAAGGGAGAACTCAAGGTGAATGTGTCTACTACTGGGACGGAAAAAGCCAGACTCCTTATGAGAGCTAGGGGTAATTACAGATTAATCCTGAACGCTAGTCTTTACCCTGACATGAAGCTCACGAATATGGACAAGCGAGGCATCACTTTTGCATGCGTGAATAGCACTGGTGAAAGTAAGGATGGTCTTTCTACATTTGCATTGAAATTCAAGGATGCTTCCCTTGTAGAAGAGTTTCGCGCTGCCGTTACAGCACATAAAGATAAAATGAATACTGGTCTGAAGACTCCAGAGAATTCACCCAAGGCTTCAGATGAGTGAAAGGTGCGCTATATGGATAAACAATTCTCGTCCCTGGCTGCTATCAAAAGAAGAATTTTCTTCTAGAGTCATTCTTGAGCCCTATGTAGCAGAGTCTTGACGGAGTCCGGTTGCTATTTTGTTATTGAACTTGAGTCTAGTCTCAGGAGAATGTTGTTACTTTATTTTGGGTAAATCCCGGGGTCAATGCTGCATATTTTGCAGCTCAAGTGACTTTAAGAATGTTGGACAATTTTATAGTTGCTCCCTCTAATAAGGGATAATACTATATAATATCAAATTGCATATGTTGCGTGTTGGTATTATCTGTGTCCTATTTGCTTGGAGTCTTATGCTTGTGCATGAAAGGTAAGTTCAACAGATTGGTGAAAAATGGAGGATGATGTTCCATCATCATCATCATCATCATCATCATCATCATCATCATCATCTATGAGTTTTGAATGTAGGGAAACTTTAATCTATACCCCTCTACTTACCAGTTACCAGCTAATAAACTTGAACTTGTCACTTGAAAATTATCAAACAGCTGCTTGATAATTTTAATAATTTTGATATTTTTTAAATAAAAAAGATTATGCCATGGAAGAGATGATGGAGAGAAATAAATGGTCGGTAGTTTCAAAGAAATAAATTGAATTTAGGAATTAGGAGTGGGTCGAAGCAATTTGATACATCTTTTATAGGTAGAAAAAGTTAAATGTTTGACTTTACAGTTATTGATGATGTGGCTAAAATATTATTTTTAAAGTTAAATGCCTGAATAATACAGACTCAAGTCATCATTCTGCTGTTTTCCGGACTGAATCTTCAAGTTTGTATTTTAGACAATTTAGATCTAAACTGTTTTCCCATTTGCTGTTATTTCTTTTCCTTTTTTTTTTTTTTTTGTTAATTTTTTAATTTTGTCTTTTCTTCCTTCTGACAACAAAGAATGAATGTACGTCTCTGTAAAATGTGTGGAAAATGTCTTTTTTTTCTTTTTATATTTTTTCGTCAAATAAATTATATATCTATGTTATTTATATTTATGCTATTTTTTGAGATTTATCTTCATTTTGCGTGAAGTTTATGGTCTAAAACAAAAAATAGAAGAAGAATAGAAATCGAAAAAAAGAATGCTAGCAAAAAGTAAAGAAACAAAAAAAAAAAAAAAGACGAGAGTTGACTGTAAAAAAATACAGCAACAAAGAAAAAAACTGAAAAAAGAAGGTCATTAAAGCACTAATTAATTAAAATATAAAAAAGAAAACACAGAGCCATTAAAACTCTGATTTCCCAATAAATGAACGCATAACAAAATAATAAAAAGGGTATAAGAGTAAAAACAAATGTCCAAACATTATTTGGTATTATCATTTCAGCAGAGACATATGGGCAAGTAATGGGCTTTTAAGAAGCATAGTTCGCTACTCTCTCTTGTTTTTAAATGATGCCGTTTTGATTAGAGGGAAAGTTTTTGAATGCCACTAATATACGTTACAATCATTTTTCAACTTTATTTCAAATCTGCTAATTGAATTATTAATGTTAAATTCTTGCATAAGATATTTCTAAACAATATATCGGAGAGAGATTCAAAAATTTTAAAGTTTATCATCTCAAATGAACTGATAAATTATTGTATAATTAATTAATTAATTAATATATAAAAAAAATGCATTGAAGTTTACCAAAATAAATAAAATACATTGTATTAGTTATAATCAAATCAAGAAATTTAACAATATGTATTTGGATAGTTTTATCTAAAATAGTTTATGAATTAATGTGAATAATATTACTCTGCTTGTGCATGAATCGTGAATTGCTTACCCAACAATATAAATATTTTGTAGCCAAGAAAAGGCTATCAGTCTTATTTACTTATACTGAGGTTAAAATATAATTTTTCTGTCAAAATACAAGAAAATAATGGAGAGAAAATTTTTGTCATTTGTCGTAATGTTTTTGGTGATCGGAATGCTCGTAAAGCAACCCATAGCGAAATTTGATAAAACGAGATTCACATATTGCCTTGAAAATTGTTTGATTGATTGTGTAGTTGCATCCCCATGGTTCAATTCTTGCCCTCCTAGATGTGCTCTTAAGTGCCTAATACACCCACCTGCACTTCCTTCACCTCCATCTCCTCCAAATTCACGAAAAATCATTAACACTAAAGATACTGAAAACCAAAGCCAAAGATTCTGCATTACGGGTTGTGCTACTTCTAAGTGCTCCAATCTCATCTCTAAAGATAACTATCGTACGTATATTTTTCTCTTTCTTTTTTTATTTGTATTAATATTAATTAGATTCGTAACTAATTTGATTTTTCTTTTTCTTCCTAAGGTCTGGATGAAGTGATAGCATGTGCTGATAATTGTTTAAAACGATGCGAAAAGAATTAAACGCTTTTAGATTCATAGTATGAACTATAATTTTATTTTTGTTTCGAATTTAGTTTCACAAACACATTTTTAATTTGGAAGAATTAATAAATAAAGAGGGTAATTGTTTACTCCCTTCAAATTCATTTATCTAGTTCAAAAAGTGATGTTTGTATATTAGCATGTGGTGCAATGCATTTTTTTTTTTTTTTAAATTTTTGAAAGGGTGATTCAATACATTTAAGTGTTATAGATTGTTGTGGTATCCCCTTTTAATTCATCTATTAAATAACATGTAAACGGTAAAAAATTATTTGGTTTTATCATTTAGCATTAATTGTTGGATGTATGGGCGACTAATTGGCTTTTAAAAAGCATAACTTGCCACTCTCTCTTGTTATTAAATGACACCGTTTTGATTACAGAAAAGATTTTTAAAACTGTAAAAAATTCATTTCCTGACAAAGCATCTATATTTTCTTTTGAATATCCCATAATTAGATTAAAAAAAAAAAAGGCATATGTGATTACCAAAATTCATGATATAGTAAGATAAATTAGATAACTTTTCCCATTTAAAAAAAAAAAGGTAAATTATGTCACTTATCCATTTTTGATCAAAATGATGATGAGTCATATTAAGCAGTGAAGCATTCAAACCAGTTAAAGTCTAGAAGAGAGCATTCAAAGACTATCTAATTTGTAAAATACCTTATTGAGGGTAAAGAAGGCCAATGATTGTTCAGATACATGCACAAATAATTATGCGCCAAGTAATGCAAATGAACTCTAATTTCGGATGATGTATTAAATTGTTCTTTTTTTTTTTTTTTTCGAAAGTTGGAAATTGTTCTTTAGAAGGATTGCTTTCCTTCCCCCTTCTGGTTTTACTCCTCCATATCCACTTTTGTAGAGTAATTAAAAAGGTAATTAAATCATCAAAATTATACAAAAGGAAAATCCTTAATTTGATAAAATTAATTATTATTATTATTTATCTCATCTAATTACTCCAATTTCAACGCATGTTTTTCTCTATATATATATGATTTGGCTTTCCTTGCTGTAAGATAGAAACCCACCAAATAAATCACTTATTGACCTCCCTTTCAAGCTTAAGCTCATTACAGAGTATTAACTATTAAGCTTTAGACCAGCCAAAAGAAAAGAAGATTCATTACCTTCCACCAATGAAAAAAACCCTCGCAACCTCAAAATTCAAAAATAAAATCTATCTTCATCTATTTGCATAGTACACAAAGTGACAGTCATCCTTCGAAGTTCATTAACTTTGAAGGGAAGTTTTACTGTATATCCACTAAAGTTAGTGCGTGGAGATTTTAATGACTACCCAATACAAAAAGTTGGATGCCCTGAATTCTTCCATGTCACAGTATTGTACATCTTTGAAACCCAAGATTGGAAAAGATTCTACGACCAGTGGGCCACAAATTAGAGAACCAGCCTACCCTAGGTGCATCGGTTGCATCTTGAAGCAAGGCCTCTTCCTCGATCCTATCTTTGTCCTTCCGATCGTCTTTATTCTGATTTTCACTTACACTTCTTTCTTCTGTATCTTGAGTTCCACCATCTGCAATTTCTCCTGGTTTTTTGTCAAATAGTCCTTTAAATTGTTTACGTGCTTTCCTCTCAACTTCCTGCTCAGGCATATAGAAAGATATAAAACGTTTATGTCCTATCTCCACTAAATGATAGAATTGTTTTACATCTAACCTACCTGCTTCTTCTGCTTCAGTTTTTGAAGTGCTGCAGTTGCGTCAGGTTCAGATGATTTGTCAACTTTCATCATCTAGCAGCATCCATAATCATATTTAGAAAATAAATGTCAAGGATTTAAAAATGTTCCACCAAAATAAAATAAAAGCATTCTTACCATTTCAAAATCACTTCTTGCTTCCTCAAAATCCCCATTTGCCATGTAGGCCATTCCTCGGCGGTACAGACCCTTCAAATGTGCAGGATTTGCATCCACAACCTGCAATTTTTTAAACAGGACTACAAAATAAAGATCCATTTCATGGCATGGCAATGGCAACTGAGTTAAGTTACAAAGAAGAGAGAACATAGCATTTCAAAGCAAACACAATACAACAATAAGCAAGGAAACTTTATTATTCAATTACACCTACTTGGCAATCATCTGCTCATGATGGAAACCTTTAAAGGTTAATTTTACATAATGATACCTCATATCATAAGCCAACGTAAGAACTACGACCAAACTTCTAAATATTCATATGCTGCGGGAGGACTTCTAGTAACATATATGAATGCTGCCTAAGGTAAGATTTGCATCACTCTATAAAGAGCTTGATATCTAACGCCATCTTGAATATCAAACAGAATTTCCTTCCAAATAAATACAAATGCTTGATTCCACTGTCAAATATCATGCTTCTAGCACATCTGACTTGCAAAAGCTTTAAGTGCCAAAGTCCTATATCAACTAGTTTTTAATCAAACTCCTACATCAACTGTTTACTGACATCCTATATACAAAGATTACACTGACATTGCAATTATAGAGGCATCTTCCTTGACTATTGAGCAATGAACCTAAATATGATTTCCACATAAAGAAACAACAACTAATAAGAAAATAAGCAATTTTCAAAGGAAATCAAATAAATACATAGCAATTTCGGGTCACAACACTTTATACTTTTCCCAAAAACATACCTTGTTGCAGTACTCGATGGACTTTTTGCATTCTCCCATTTTGAGGTAGCATGCAGCCAAGTTTAGATTTAACAAATTCTTCAAACAAAAAATATAAATGAAAAAATGTCACATGAGCAAAGATATTCAAAATAAAAAAAAGGGTCCTTTTGTTACTCTTAAGGAGGGGAAAAACTTACTCTTGTATCTGCAAAAACCTTCCCTTCCTCATCATCTTGTGGATTAACATGATTAAATTCTCTAAGTACCTGCTTTTAGCAATAGGCATACGACGTTATATGATAACTTGAAAGGTTTGCAGACAAAATTCAGATATTTTGGAGCTCAAGAAAAGAGATCCTAAAATTCGGAAAAAAAAAACACAGCGCAAAATAGGTTTCATTAGAAAACATAATGAAGCCATTTTATTTCAGAAGCTAGGATAATATAGAAAACACAAAAAATATGAGATGTCTTTTTTTTCAGTTCATGAAACACTTGCAAATGAGCTTGATTCCAAATAACATCGCCAACCAAGCAATGCTAAGAAGTGATGCCAGCAAATGGCTTCACTCCATTTTATTAGTTGAAAGCATGCAAATTCAAATCTATACAACAAAAACATCAAACAAAATGTTAGCAGCCCAAAGATGCTCAAACACGTAGATGAAGAAATGAACATATTACCTTCTCATATTTTGCCTTTGCAAGTTCAAACTTCCCTTCTTTGAATAGCCTGTTTCCCTAGACAAAAAAAATCACCATGGTTCAAAGTTTGTAAAACAACCAACATATGAAGATGAAGCAACATTGCAAGCAGTCAAAGACATAATTGAATAAATACATACAGTGTTTCTAATCTTCTCAGCTTCACCCATTATAGTTGGAAAATCCATACCAGTCCAATCCTACAATAAGGATTTGTGCAATGAGCATTTCCAGATACTCAAAGCTCAATTAAGTGAAAATTCCTCTGAACACTAGAAATTCTCATTACTAACTCCCAAGTCCATCCCCCTCAAAGGCACTTAAGGCTTAACTTTTTAAGCAGTATTATTGGTTACCTTTGGCATCTCAAAACCAAGTAGCTCAATTTCCCATTGAATATGAGCACCTTCAGGTACATTTGCTGGCCTAACAATATGGAAATACCAACAAATTCGTTTAAGATCATGTAAGAAGGATCATGGTAAGGAAAGAGGTAAGTTTAACAACATGCTTCTATTTTTTATACAATTAGACATGTTAAACAAGATTTTAAAAAAGCAACCTCTGGAATTGGTCATATGCATAATCAGGAGGGCATGTGACAAGAGCTATCTCTCCAGGAAGCATTAAACGAACACACATTTCAAATCCTTCAGGGACCTGTAACGGAAACAAAAGTTGAAGACAACAGTAGTACAGCAAACTACTAATTGAGGGTCAGCACTAGAAGTTGGGGAACCTATCATTATTTCTACAAACATGGGAGTCGAGATTAAGAATTAATACTTTTCATTAATCTATTTTATGCTTTATATGGAGTAATTACTTACAAGCCCTTCTCCAGAACTGAACTCCAATGGTTGACCATCATTATCTACTCTTGTATCATAGAAGATCTTCTTTTCCTCATTGAGAAGCATACCCTTGTAATGGACCCGTAGCAGACTGTCATTAAGAGGGCAATCCATGGGAAACTCACCTAATTTTAGAGCAGTTTAGATACAGATTGTACTATACATAATGTAATTCATATAAGTTATGATAGATAAACGCACAGCCACTTGCCAGAGGGGAAAAAACTGAGAAATGCACCCTTAAATTAACAAAGTAAAAAATGCATAGAAATGTGCTGAAGGCTAGAGAGAATTAAGCTAATAGAAAACACAAATAAAACATGATTAGTTGCTGAATTCAATTTGGCATATCAAACACACGTCAGAATCACCATCATTTCAATTGAAAGCACAATCTTTGATCTTTCCCAGAATATGTAAATAAACCAAAACTACTTACAACCTTTGCCCTGATCTTTTGGGCAATGGTAATTCCAGGTCACAAACTGTCAATATGACTTCAATTAGGGTACACTGAGAAGACTTCTGTTTTTATTTTGTAGGGTGAAAGGGGTTTGATAAAAAAAAAAAAAAAAAAAAAAGCATCTTAAAATAGAGAATCAATAGTTACAATTTTGTGCAGAATAACAAGTATATATATGAGCAGAACCCAGAAAAGACCACAATCCTTCAACAGTTTGTCTAAATTTGAAAGAAACCATAAAGTAATCTGTCCTTTTTCTCTAGTATGCATCCATAATTTGGGATCAAGAATAGACTACTACCCACAGCGAGATGCAGAAAAGAAAATTTTATTGCACATGCCATTAACTGATATAATTAATTATATTTTTCTCTCTTGACCAAGGCACATCCATGATTATTAATACTTTTAAAACTACTAATTTTTTAGAACGTGCATTGCACCTAGATACCCGTTATTTGTATTTGTTATAT
This sequence comes from Jatropha podagrica, assembly GCA_947857235.1. Taxonomy (NCBI): domain Eukaryota; kingdom Viridiplantae; phylum Streptophyta; class Magnoliopsida; order Malpighiales; family Euphorbiaceae; genus Jatropha; species Jatropha podagrica. The sequence continues at coordinate 36,146 of CANUEP010097599.1, forward strand.
AATTTTTTTTTTTATTTATTTCAAAGATTTATTATATGTATCAACTATACTAAAATTGATATTATACCAATAAAATAAATTAAAAAACATTACAAAACTATTTATAGACATTATATATCTAATTAAAAATATTACAACAATCAATCACTAATATTGTATAAAATATTTAAAATAAATATTATTTTTATTTGTTAACAGTTTGAATATCTTCAATATCACCACAAGTGTAACATCGTAACAATAGTTAAAAAAGATATTTAATCATATTCTGTAAAAATAATAATATGAAAAATATAATAATAAGGATTACTAAATTCAATTTCATAATAAATTCTAATTTCTCCAACTTTTATTTGAGACAATGTTGAGATTAGTTAATTGAAGGAATATGTATTATGTGACTGGATTAGGTATTATGTGATTCTTGTGCATGACCGCTGATATAATTATTTTGTTTATGATTTATTGTATCATAATGCAGAGCATCAAGAAGTCCGAGTATCTCTTAGAGCTCGAGCCAGCAGATAGGAGGACTCAGATCCATCTTGGTCCCATAAGGCGGGAAGAAAAATATTTTGTGTGTACTTTCTAATTTATAACATTAAAAAGAAATAAACAGATATAAGGATACTAAATTATAACAAATATAAATAATAATTATAATCTATTAATTTATAAGTAGAGAAAGTTAATATTTACCACAAGAAAAAGACATGATGGCAAACTTAATAATTTCAATTCAAAATAGCAAAAGTAACAAATTATTGATAGCGAAAAATAATCAAAACTAAACATCTAAATATAGTGGTATGATAGAATAAATTCCTAATTAAATTCGTATTAAAGAATAAATTTCTAATTAGAATAGGATCAGATTAAAATTATAATAATAATAATTAGAATAAAAAAATAAACACAATGTGATCCCAACTTAACTATTAAGATTAAATTATCCTTAATAATATTTTTTATCAATTAAAATACATAAAGGCATTTTCGGAACCAAATATTTCCCCCCAATTCGTACTTTTATATATATTATATATTATAGATTATAGATAAATAATTAGAATCATATTAAATAATAAATTTTTAATTAGAATAAGATTAAATTAAAATAGAAAAATAAATACAATGTGGTCCTAACTTAGCTATTAAGACTAAATTATCCTTAATAATATTTTTTTTATCAATTAGAATATATAGGGACATTTTGGAAATCAAATGTTCCCCCTCACCCTCTCCCCCCCCTCCCAATTCGTATATATATATATATATATATATATATATAGATTATAGAATTATAGATTGTAGATAGATAATTAGAATCATATTAAAAAATAAATTTCTAATTATAATAAAATTAGATTAAAATAATAATAATAATTAAGAAAAATAAATACAATGTGGTCCAAACCTTAGCTATTAAGACTAAATTATCTTTAATAATATTTTTTATCAATTAGAATACGTAGGGACGTTTTGGGATCAAATGTTCCCCCTCCCCTCCCCCATTCGTACTTTTATATATATTATAGAAAAAATAAACACAATGTGATTCCAACTTAACTATTAAGACTGAATTATCCTTAATAATATTTTTTATCAATTAGAATATGTAAGGGCGTTTTGGGACCAAATGTTCCCCCCTCTCCCTCCAATCGTACCTTTATATATATTATAGATAATAAGACAATTCACGATTAAAAAGAGGCATGAGCATGCAAGAGGAGGTACCACCTTGTAAGAGATATGACAAGTAGAAAATTTTGTTTTTCGTCTTGAATTGACACCATAAATAATAGTTTAAAGGTTAAATGATTATAGCAGGAGAAATAGTTGAGAAAGTTCCACTAGGGATTCCTAAGAGATGTAATCCAAATGTATCAGAATCTATCAAAGCATCCATATCATACCATGCAAAGATACTAGATTATGAGCACTGGGAAAAGGACAGCTAGCACATTAAACATATATATAGAGATTTGCAGGAGAGCAATCTCTAAGAAATAAAAATGAACTGTGTACACACCTCTTCCATCACGAAGCCGACGCTTTATCAGGCGCCCATCTCCCAGCATGTCCCTAACCTGTCAACGCTAAGCCAGACAGTTGAATTACACTATTATGAATTAAGTCATTCAGCATGGAAGTAAATTCATTTGCTACTAAGTAAATAAGTAAATAAAACACACAGAAGCACAAAATATAAACAATATTCATTCAGGATTTGGCTACAAATTGCTTTCAATAAAATGATGTTCAAGTTGCAAACACTGCGTATAACTAAGTTATTATTTTAAACTTTGGTCAGTCTTCCAGCACGAATATAAATCATCTCCATTAGTTGCAATAAACAACTTTAACACTTTGGACACCCCAGATTGTTTTTGGAACAGTCAAGTTTCCCAACTATTAACCATACAAAATATGGCAGCTAACATCTGGGGTGTCCAAAGTTTTAAAGATGTTTATAACTAATGGAGATAAGGGCATCCATGATTTCGAACAGTCAAGTTTTCCAACTGCTAATCATACAAAATATGGCAGCTAATCTTGAGTTGGAACTAGTCTGTTTCATGTCAAGATGCAAACTTAACGACAGTGGACAAAACTACATACACAAGCATCAGAATACAAAGAAGAAAGACAGACTTATGTGCATTATGACACAGAGACAAAATGATCACAGAAAAGTTTCACATAAGTTAGGATCTGTGCAAATTGAATTGCCAAATTCTACCTGATACCACTATCGACACCCCTTCTCAACCAAAAACCCACTTTTTTATAGTCTTATTGAATAATGACAATATATGAGTTAATACACAAATGGAAGAGCAAACAATAATGATCTGCTGCAATTAAGGAGAACTTTGCATACCTGAGTGAAATGGACAAGCTCCACTTCAAAATGAACTTCATCAAAACCTTCTAGCACATGCATGAGTGGAGATTCAGTTAGGTATTGATTGGTAACATATATTACTGCTTTCTCCTCTCGTGTCATTGAACCTAGCCCCAGTTCAAGACCTTTAGGTACCTAATTTAATCAACAAACAACAGACAAAATATTTATGATGTCCAGAGCAACATCCAGAAGTATAAATACTAAATGGGAAAAACATCTCCTCATTAAATTGGTTAAGGAAAAATGGAGAATAAAAAAATGAAAATTGACTAAAAAATGTACTAAGAAGGAAAGTCCACTGGAGGATGTTAATAGACATAGCATACAAAGTAAATAATTAAAAGATAAAAAAATAAAAAATAAAAAACATATATAACCAACCTCCGATTTCCCAATAGTAAAGAAATATGGTTCTCCTTGCATCTGTGAGAGAATTACTTTGCCATTGCTTGTCTTTGCTAAAACCCTATACATAGAACATGCTATTACACTTCAGGTACTTCATCCTATTTATATAGAAAAGTAAAGGGAAAAAATTGGACCGAGCTGATACCTAATTTTAACTTCATAAGGTTCTCTTGGTGATTCCCAACCCTGGCCTTCATTTATCACCTATCCACAAGATAAGAAGACATGAACTTTGAATAAGAATCAGAGACAAAAATTGATTGTAAATCTCATATTACTGTGCACTCAACAAAATATTCATTTGAAACAAATCTCATTTTTTATTCCACTACAAGAGAAGAGCACAAGGACTCAAGCCCAGGACATCTATCCAAGTATCCACTCTTCCATCAACCGTAAGAGTGTCAAAACAGGTTGGCGTGTCGAATTTGACACGAATTCTCCTAATATGCAACACGATTAAGGTCAATACGAATACGAACTATTTAATAATCATCTAAAATTTGTCAATACGAACACGACACAAAAATTAGACAGGTGACACTAACACGACACATATAACCCGCCTAATATTATAAAAAGATTAAGTGGATCGTATTGACTTGTATACAATCTGTGTAACCCATCTAAGCTCATAAATATATAAAAGCCCAAATTAAATAATAACCACCATTCACATTGTTCTAAACAATAAACATATATAAATATAATCTAAACTGCTGAGTCATATTCCTATAAATTTTTACATGAAATTATATTAATTAATGCATAACAAACTTTTAATTAGAAAATTAATAAATACCAAAATACCAAAAGAAACAAAGAATATGAAGTTATATAATAAATACCAAAATATGGAGTTAGAATTAATATAGAAACCGATTAATATTATTTCCATGCCAAATTGCAAAATTATCTCTCTTTCTCTTACCCAAATGAGTTCATTTAATTAGAAAAATTCTAATAGATGAATTATTAGGCAACCTCTATTAAGGATATAAATAAATCCGATACAAATAAACTTTTATAAGCTCAATCTATTAAATATTTTATGGACTAGCCAATAATAAAGTATTAAGGTACGAAAAAAAAAGAAATTTTTATAAACAAATAAAATATTCTTTTCATGCTTTAGAGTGATTTATTCTGTAAGAGGAGCATTTCTTGGGTAGCAAATGAGTAACATGATAAACTTAAGATTTTTATACATGATATGAAAGCTAAGGGGAATGATTCATTGTTAGAAAGATGAAAAAAACAAAAAGGAAAAGAGTAAAGTAAGTAATCAGCCATCATATTACTCGCACCATTTGCAGTCCTCATTCAAAATTACATGACAAAAACAAAGAAATACCAAAGTCCCCGAAAGTGAAGCAAGGTTTTCCAAGCGCCTCTTCTCTTGGCTTAATGTTGATGAAATTGACAGGAGCGAGAATGTGGGATGAGCGGCATAGGAGAGGATGCGAATAGGTTTAAGTGATTTACATAAAAATTAGGTTTCTATTTAGAGCATTTATATTGAGCCATAGAATTACTTTTTTATTCTCAATAAACAGGTCACTCTCCTAAAACACGTGCCAACTCGTGACACGATCCATTTATATTCGTATCATAAATGAATGATCCATTTATGACACGAATCCATTTAACCTCAACCCTAATCCTTTTATTTCGCATGTTAGGCGAATCATGTTCACGTGTCAGACCCATTTTGACGCCCCTAATCAACCTGTGCTAAGCCCAGGTGGGTGATCTTCCTTGTTTTACATTAGAATGGGTCACATATATAACAGTTTCAATGCCATATCTGCTTCTGAGCTCTCACTGTCTATTGTTCCGTTAACTTCTAAGAGTTGTTTCCCAATCTCTCAGCTCCCTTAGCATTTGGAGAGGTCAGGACTTGACTGACAGTTACAAAATATATGCATCATTGTTGCATTTAAACTAACAAAAAAGAAAAGAAAATAATAGAAAAGCCAATAAACTAAATAATATCAAATATTGACTTTGATCTCCAGTAAATTTAAAAAAAAAAAAAAAAATTCACATCTTCTAATCAATAATGACTTTTTCTTTGAGCATCTAATCTAATGAATAATGAATTCAGTCCTATGACATGGAGACAATACCTATATCAGAACCAATAAAACAATGAGCAAAGCAACACATGGTGTTAAAACTAACCCAACAAAAGAAAACATCAGTTGGTGTTAGCAGCCATGCAGATAGCTAGGTACACATATGATAATACCACATCATACATATAATCAATCTACATTCCAAATACCTTTTTAATAACACCCAGATCTTCAGTGACAACCTGTAAACCAGCACAAATATAATCCGACATTAGAACCAAAGACATGTCAATTGCAAATTGAGGAATGTACCGAGTGTTAAAATACTCATGCACACACTCATAGATCTTCATTCTTTGATATATTCCAATTAAAAACCATTTGACATCATGAAAATCTATGTTGTGAATAAACGCTGTAATAAGCTAGACGAGTACAAACAAAGAAGATAGAAATTAAAAATTAAAAATTCTTGCCTTGACATTAGAAAAGTCTATCATCTCAATCTCATAATGAAGTTCATCTTCCTTTGGAAAGCTACTTGGAGGTGAAACTGGACAATCAGCCTCTCCATAGTGCATATCAGGTTTCATCTTGAACTGAAACAAAAGATGTCACCAACTTTAAAATAATAAACCAAAAAAATCCAACATAACTCAATCTTCATTCACGAAATTCTCCAGCCCAAACTTTTTATAGAAAAGGGAAAAAAGAGACCAGATGGAGTTAAACAAAGAGAACATGTTCTTTCCTTACATATTTGAATACAGATTTGGCTGACATTCCTCCTTTCATAAATATACCCTTTCCAATATTTCTTTTTTCTTTTTTTTTTTTAAACAAAGCACATGTATAATCACAGAAGCACAATACTTGTAATATTGCAAAATGTAGAACCTAGTACCATTGCCACTTCACCCTTAAGCATTGTGGGAAGCCCCTCTACCAATCCCAAAAGCATCTTACTTTTTCCCAAAACTTGTCTTATTGGAGTACCCTTGCCTGTCATGCAAAATTTCCATAAAAACATAAGATAGCTTATTACAGAAATTATCTTAATCAAGGAGTAAGCGATCCCAAGATAGCACAGAAATCAAAAGGAACCAAATTTTTGTTCTACACAGAAATATAGTTTTGAAACTTCCATAACCTACTTGCAACCATGGATATACCCACCTCCATATTCCAATCTAGTAGACTCCACAACAACTCCATCCAATGTTCTAACTGTGCAATGATATATGACCTGAAAAACGTTAAAAGTCAAAACAGTTAACTACTTCATTAAGAAAAAAGAAAAAGAAAAAGAAGAGGAAGAAACAGCTTGCAATGAATCATTCTCATGAAAAGCAAGTAACAATGAAACTAAAACATAACAAAATATAAATAAGTAAATAACAACCTGATCACCATCTGATGGTCTAGCATCACCCCCTCCTGGTCTCATCTCAGCTTTCATCAAACTCCCAGGTACAATATTCTTTCTCCTGATTGCCATTTCATTTAAATGCATTACCAGAATTAAAAGGTAACCCAATTCTCAGTTACAAAGTTACTGCTAATTTACTAAACATTGCAATCAAAATAGATTCATAAGTACCTTTTCTCATTTTCAGTGGGTTCTTTCTTCTTCTTTGGCATCATATCTCCATTAACATCCATGGCTTACAAAAATATTCAAGGAATCAACAAGAATAACGGAGAATTGTCGAAACACAAGAAGCTTAAATTGAGTTCAATAAAAATAAACAGCTTTAAAGAACATTAATATGCAAAAATGAGCATACAGCAAAGAATTAAACCCTAGGTTAACAAATCAAACGAACGAGTTAAATCGATTGATATTAGAGTTTAAATCAAAATTTGAAAATTCTCTATGGTTTGACTTTGATTTAAGCATTGGGCAAAAAGCACCAAAGCCAAAGAACTATGTTTGGTGAACAGAAATGAGAAAATTTACCTCAAGTTTGGAAGCAGAGTACAAATGGAGAGATATTGACTAGAGCTGTTTGAACGTTGACGGAGACTACAGAGCTGGCTCCCTGGCTTTTAGTCACTCGAAGGCCGTAGCAGTTACATGAATTACGAATTTGGTTCAGGTTTATTGACATGAATAAAATTTTAATTTGCAATATTTTATTATTTTAAATAAACTTTCTGTTAGTTTTATTAACTTAATTTATTTTGTAAACTGAAAGATTAAGTAGCTTTTATTTAATTAACCGATTGGAATAACGATCTCCATATTTGCCGCATTATGTATTGCTAATTTACTAATGTTTAGTTTATATAAAATTACATTTTCTTTTTTTCAAAATTTCAATTTTATTAATATAAAATTTATTATTAAATACATATAAATATAGGTAAATAATTTTTATTATTGTTAGTAGTAGAAAAAAAAAAAAAAAACTTCATCTTAAGAGCTTGAAAATATATATTCTTTTCTTTTTATACTTATCATTATATAGCATTGTAGCACTGCACAATAAAAAAATTAAATATTAATCAATAAATTTTTTAATTATGGAATGTATGTTAGTATATTAATAAATGGTAAATTTAATTATTTGAAAATTTTCTGATTATGCACATAAAATTTCATAACAACTCATATTGGATTTCATTTGATAAGATCAATTTTATAATTTCCAATTGAATCTAAAAATTGAAATACATATTTAATCTATTAAAAACATTGTCTTAAAAAAAACTTGTAATTGAATAAATTTTTATTTTTTAAAAAATATTTAATGTAAATAAATTAAATAAATATTGTCAATTATGATATAATGGTTTGTTGAGTTATTTTACACTAAATTCCATTTATTTGGTTAATAAGTAAAAACTTAAAAAAGTAAAAAAAAAAAATGAGAAATTATTTGTTGCTTATATTATCCCTTATTTTTTTAAATTAATTATATTAATTGTTATTAAAAAATATTTTTTTAATATTAATATTTATTTAAAATGTCAAACTGACGTGTCAAAATAGTATAAAATTTTAAAAAATTATATAACAGCAAAGGTAATGGGACAAAGTGACTAAGGTTGTTTGTAAATTTCTAATATTCTTAGATTTGAATCATTATCTTGTGAGGGAAAATAATTTTTTTAAAAAAAAAATAGGAGAGAGCAATTGCCCCTCTTCTCTTCTCTTCTATTGTATGTAGTTTCGTCGATGATCTTGTTGCCACCTCTAAGAGCTTGTTTGGACTCTAATGTCTCACTCGAAAATTGAAAGATCACTAACTGCCCTCTATAGTTGCAAACGTGATTAGAATTTTTCCTTTATTTTCTTTTTTGAGCGGGATTATATAGTACTTGATAATTGGAAAAAGGCAAACGAGTTGCTTAATTAATTAATAATTTATCTCAAACATGAAATGTTTGACTCCTCGTGTAAGTGAAAATATGAATTAAATCACAACTATCCAGTTATTATTAATAGAAGTGAGCATTCAATTAATCTGAATTAATCTAAATTGAATAACTCAATCCAAATAAGACTACATTTCATAAGTTTATATCCAATATAAACCATATTTAATATAAAATCGAACCAAATAATGTGCGATCTTATTAAAAAAAATAGAAATTGTCTAAATAATGAATTAATATTTTTAGTTGGTTAATCTAAACTGATTATGAAAGAAATATTCAAATCCGAATTTTTTTAATATATGTATTCATATTGCCAAATTTACAGTTTCGTACTTTTTAAAGCAATTATATACATATACTTATAAATTTATAAAAAATTATATAAAATAAAAATAATTAATTAATTAATTCAACCAATCACAAGTGTCCAAATAAAAATTTCAAAGTCTATTATATTTAAATTTAATTATTTAAATAATAATTAATATAATTAACTTAAAAAAATAATTCATTAACCTTTCAGTTACAAATTACAGTTAATAACCAATTAAATATGACATTCTTTTGTGAATTACCTCAAAAGTTGCAACCATATTGTTGTCACCTCTATATCATAAAAATTATATAAATATAGTTTGCACTTTTGATTTTATTTTAATATATGATAAAAACTCAACATTTTAATAAAAAAATTTAAAATGAAATAAATATATATTTTGAGTATTAATTTAATTAATTGATCCAAATCAAAACTAATTTATTGAAAACCGTACCAAATTAAATTACTCAATTCAATTTGGAATTTTGATTAAATATGTGAATTGCTGATCTCTAATTATAAGAATAAATTATTGAAGATGTTGGCTCCCATTTCCACCGTTCGATAAAGTTATAAACCACTATAAAATGGTGGCCTAGGAATAAAGTCACTACAATACATTATCATTTTTCGTCATATTCTCTATCTCAGTCCAAAAAGAAAAGGCAATGGAGGAGAGAAGAGTTGGGTCTCTTATGGTGGTCTCTGTTATGGTGCTGGGTTTGGTTTCAGGGCGGCCAACAGAAGCCTCTTTTAGTGACTGTTACAAAGGTTGCTTTCTTTTGTGTGTAATAATTCCTGGTAACTCTCTGTTTGGATGTGGTGGTAAGTGCTTGAAAGATTGCATCTTTCCTTCATCAATCAACTCTTTAACTGAGAAACAGCAAACCCATTATTTCTGCAACTTTGGCTGTGCTTCCACTTTCTGCTCCAACATCAGCTCCAATCATGACCCAAGTAATTTTCTCTCTCTCATTCCCTCGAGAATTTTTTTCATTTTTCTTGGTATAATCGGTCCGTCCGTAAAGGGTTTTTATCTGCCATAAAAATGCGATTGTTGGGAATCGAAATTGTGTATAATTGTTGATTCTGTGGTTGACAGGGGAAGAGAAAGTGGCAAGTTGTGTGAGTTCTTGCTCAAGCAGATGCTCCAAGAACTACTCACCATGACAAGAAGGAAGAGTTTGTCAGTGTTTTGAATATTATAATATTAATATATAGAAAATTAGTAAATAAAACTCTACATTATAATGTCGTTTTTGTGCACTGTCAACTTACAAGTTGAAAAAAGAAGAAAGCATTATATTATTGTTGTGTAAGACAAAATGTTAGCAAATTGGTAGTGGCATCCTTAATTATTATTAATCATGTACATTAATAATGAAATGGTCACGAGCTCGCATGTTAGAAGTTTAATGTTGTCTTAATTAATTAATTAGCACTCATAGTTGGGAAATAGGGTCCACCAATAGGCATTGTATATATTTTTGTCTTTTCTAGCAAACCAATATATGGGTCAACTTCTTTCTTTTAAAAAAGAAAAAATTGTACATACATAATTCAACAAGAACTTACTAATAGATCCATTTTGAATCTTCTTTTCTTGTGCTCCAAAAAAATATATATAGGTTCAAATATCCTTTCTTCTATGGTAATACTATAAGTTAAATTTTTTATTTTTCTTTCTATAGATTCAAATCCAAAACTTTTGGATTGGACTGATAAAATTAACTTAAAAAATAATAATTATTTCATAATAGAAAAGATTAATATTTATTTGTTTAAAAAATTTCTAATTTTATATCATAAAATAAACAGAAAGCCATCTTGTATGGATAGTTGAAAACTGGGCCTCGCGTGGCGAGTGAATTAGGTTAAGACAAAGTGATAGCTGACGTGGAGAAAGTGGCTGTCCGCCATTTCATTACCGAGTCCATAACGTAAAAGTAGATGATACGACCTTATTTACACTTAGATCAATCAATACTGGAAATTAATACTGACCAATTACCTAGCTCGCTTCCTTATATGGATCTGGTATTTCAGCTTTGAGAGATTCTTAGCTGTACATCTTGATATTTTTTGTAAAAGAAAATTATGAATTATGTTAATACTAAGATAAGTTGAAACTATTCTGATGATTCAACTTAATGATTCAATCCAAGTAAATTATGTAAAATAAAAATTTATTAGTCTAATAAGTTCGTTGCGTTTCCAGGTCTGGATGAAGGGCCGAAGTGTGTGAATAACTGGTCAGGAATATGCGCAACTGATGTGTCGATCCAACAGTTATTACAGAGCATGCAAGAAACCTGTATAGCACACCACTATGTATAGATTGAACATACAAAAACACAATATAAGAAGAGGAATTCCCTGACTACATAAGAAATGCAAATCCCAGATGTACAAGTGCATAGTCTCGGAAAATACCATCATTTATCTCATTTACTTTGCCTCACTGAAGTATTACATGAAGAACCTATCTCTTTTCAGTAAAAAGTTTCTATGCATAAACATGCAACTACAAAACCAAGTGAACTCAATGAGAAGGTAACCAATTATTCATGATCGGCACATGTTGAAAATCTCACCCCGCATAACATCAATTGGCATGTGCTCCACAGTGTAACGTTCCGGACCTAGATATACACCTGTCCTTTCTAACAGAGCAAGCCCTTCATCTCTTCCATATCTTGAAGTATAGAGCTTCAGGTACTCAATGTCCTAAGAGAGCAAAGTGGGGCGTAACGATCATCAAAATATGAAAAAGCACATGCACAAATAGACTAGATCAGAGCTATGGTTGCGTCACCATTTGTTGAAAATGGAAAAAAATGCAGTAAAAAGAAAGATAAAAAGAAGACAACTATGTTGTTCTCATCATATAAAGAGTACATGCATCAGTATCACAAAATAAAGTGTAAATGCAGCATTTTCATGAGAACTTTAAGCATAGGAGAACTTGTAAAATATTAGCAAGCCATGCGCTGTTTTACTATAATTAATTGAAAGACTACATAATTTGCCTCACCTGCAAGCCACTGAGAATACGCTCTAGTCTAAGTGAAGCAACAGGTTGATGGGAAGATGAGAAAACCTCGCCAGGATAGAATAAAACCCCATCACCAGGGGGTAAGCCACGCCTAAACCTTATCTGGCTCATACACACGATTCACATTCAGGAAAGCAAAACAAAGAACAAAAAAGAAAAATGGAGATTCAAAAGTGCCATTCAAGTACCTCTGCACTAGGAACTGTAGCCTTCTCGTAGCAGTTGGCACCCCAGTATAAAAATCCAGTCCCGCCTTCTTTCCATACACGCCACATCACAGCACGGTGCTGAGTACCTCGCATTCCGAGATGCCAATTAGGGTGAGGATCAGAGGGTCCCATGCACACATACGTCCACCATTCCTGCAGAAGGAGCAAGCTCACTACCCTTGGCATAACCATAAATAGTGCTAACAATCAATATTCAATAAATACATCTACACCATGTGACTTCCCCTTGAGGAACTTTAATCAGAATGGATTATAGGATTAAAGCTCTCACAATTAATATGAAATGAGACTATAGAATCTAAACTACCAGCTATAAGACCAAAAAAAAAAAAAAAATAATAATAATAATAATCCTCGCAACGTCAAAACTAATTATTAGGATCCATCACCATATTAGATTAAACAATTATTTTACTCCTGAACCGAGTAAATATTAAACTCCAAGACCAATACTATATTGAAGAGAGTTGAAAGTGATTGTTGGCCACTAGATATAAAAAACAAGATCATCAATATAGTGGTTAATTCTGAAGATTTTAGAGCACCTGAATCATTTTGCTCAAACAAACATCAGGTTATGATAGAAAAAGTAGCTGGATACTAGATCTGGCAAAGCTGTGAAGTTAGACAAGTTAAGCTGCTGCAAAGGAAATGAATAGATCCTAAAACCCTATAGCTTAGCACCAGACTCTAAAAGTGAAGAACTGATGATAGAACACAGTGCCACAGAACTAGCAGTCTTACAATCCATCAAAATCTCCACTTTGGGAGATGGTAATAATCAAAACACATCAATTATTGGATCATTGTGGACAAAGCTAGGGTTGTATTATGAATAACTTCCTTCAGAAAAGGGACAAGAATCTTAGTACATATTATTACCTCGCCGTTCTCTGGTTGCAATTCAGAGATAATATCCTTGACCAGATCTTCTCGATTACCGAGCACCCATTCACTGGGAAAAAAAATAAAGTACAAAACAAGAATCTTTGAGACCATTTCAAAGTGTCAGATTGATTGAAAGGGCATTGACATTCTTAGATCACCTTACACAACTTTTTAAAAAAAAAAAAAAAAAAAAAATCAACTGACGTACTTATCGATCAATAATAAGGTACCTAACTAGGCAGTTCAACTAGCAATCTTATGCACAAATGAGGCTAGAAAAATGCCCATTCCTCCAAATTTAAAGGCAATTAAGTCATTTAAAGAGCTATTATGTAAATAACTGAACAGCTAGAATTTATTTAGAGCATTAAATCCTCCTCGAACATTAGAAAAAGAGAAAAAGGTGGCATGCAATAAAGCAATCAACAGCATTACAGAAATACCTTGTACAATAAATTTGAGTGTGAGGGCGTAAGAATTTCGGAACTTTTACAAAAGCCTCAAACGGGGTTGGAGCAAGTGGTGCATCACTTGGGCCTACGTTAAAGAAAAGCAATGCGTGAAAGCAACAACATTATAAACTAATTGAAGAAAATAACCATGCAAAAATAGAATAATAGTGGAGCACACCACCAATACATGAAGCACACAGGAAGAAAGTCATACCACAGTAATAAGTAGTTAAAACACGGGCATCAGGAGCATAAGCATGGATCTCACTTGCCATGTTGCGGACTGAATCATATTGCTCCAAATTTAGAGGCTGCCGTCAGGGAAATAAGTTTTGAAGAACATCATAATGAAATGTAATGCACAGTAAACAACTAGATTGATTAAAAATAATGTAATGTTATTGCAAAGATGTCACAAAAAAAATGAAACATTGTTCCACGCTATCACAGCCACAAAGATTGATGAAAGAAATTCTTTAGATGACTCTTTTCAGGTAATGTTAATCCTAACTTGAATTGATGCATATCCCTGGGTACCACAGGCAAATTAAAGATGCAAGAGTAAGGTACATATTAGCTTGTTTTCTCAACTAGTATAATAATCAAGAAATATTATAGCATAGTTGTTCTACTAATTTGAAATGATACTCTTTTTCATCCTATTTAATTTTTTAAATGAGGTACTAGAACAAGAAAAAAGCCAATCAAGATAGAAATAGGTATATTTGAATGTACAAAAACTGTTTAGCACAATTGGACTACAAATACTATTTTTACCTCATCCCATAAGTAAAAATAGGCTTTCTTCCAATGAGACTTTGTCCTCAATATCTCAATTTCTTTCTGCAAGTAATCCTTCGCTTCATCATTACTGTTGCACATCAAAAAGCCGTTGGATGATCATCAGTTTTAAATGTTAATATACCTGACAAGCGAGCGTGAACAACTGATTGTATACCCGGAGACTGCTCGAATGTATGGTACAGCATATGCTGCCAATCTTGAGTCTGACAAAAATTCATCTGATTTCGGATGATCAGCTGCAATATCAAACAGAAGAACAGATTCAGAAACTATTTGTTTGATATTTAACTCCACAATTGAAAATACACATTAAAATGCCAAAACAAGGAACCATAAGCATTTATGGAAGCCTCATAAAAACCATGCTGCCACTCTTTGTTTTCCTCATTCAGTTACCTGGCCATGGACAGGTGTATGTCAAAACACGCATGCTATCTCCCCATCTGCAAAAGTACGGACTGATTCTAAACTGGAGAAGCCACTTGAAATGCTGATCCAAGGCTTCATACCATTCATCACTTCCATGCTCAACACCAAAACGATCCTCAATTACAGTATCTGATATCTAAAGTACGGTTAAAGAAGCAGACACTTAAGTTTTTTTGCATTCCAGTTGCAAGTAACACATCATGCATAAAGATTATGCAGCATATATTAAGTCTTGCAACATAGCTTCCACTAATCTCTTTCTCATGCATTTTTTTGCTACAGTTGTCATCATCCTTATGTAAACTAAAAAGCATCACATGCTAGAATACATCAGAGGGGATATCCTCCATCACTATGAAATGAACTTGGCCATTTGACATCAGATATATTCAGCACACTTTTCTATCATAAGCTGGCATAATTTGAGCCAAGAATAACAGTTTGACACACTTGTAACTTTGCTAGCTCTAGTAGTCCATGTCCCTATTAATGTTTATTTCCATATAAATTAAAAGTCTAAACTAAGTTTAAACCCATTTAAAATGACATGTCAAAATTTTTAACCTAAAAATTAAAAGGGCAGTATTAAATAATTTAAAATTTAAAAAATTTCAGCGCTTGGATCACTCGCCACTTAACATTCAGCTCTTAGTTTGCAGAATTTAATTCAGTTTTACCAAATGCCACCAAATTTGTATTAAAAGCCTTCAAAGAACATAACGGATTTCAACCTCTACAAATATTTAAGGATACTCCAAATACAGCAGGAAGCGACGGAGTTGCAGGAAGTGTAAAGTCCCACACAGTTAAATTTAGCTTTATACGAATTGAGAGGCTTGAAATAGCATCTTCGTCCATCACATCGACTGTCCCGTTATCTGAAACAAACTCAGAAAAGGAGGGAGACAGAAGAACTCTTCTCAAAGATGAAGTTGCAAATTTCACACTTTCTACCTAAAAAAGAAATGCTCACATGAGAAACGTTTAACTACCATGTTTTGGACCAAATAATAATGAGAACAAGGAGGAAAAGTGAATACGAAGAGAGACCAGCTCAGATGTTTACCACTTCATTCAATGGTTTTCCTTCAATAGGCTCCACCATGTCAAGACAGTTCCTGAGTTCCATGTATAGTTGATGTTTCTCAGCTTTGCTCAAGCACTGTGATCTATACCTACTATGAACCGATGAATGATGGTAGTCAACTATATGTACAACAGAATCACATCACAATTGGACTCGTAAAATTCCATGTCAACACTATTGCTAGTGTAGCTTTATAAACTAAAAATGAAACCACATAAATCTAGCAATTTTAGTGAAAAGGAAACAGGTATTACTCTGCCTCGGATTTTATAGCAGTAATGACAAATTCCCCTTCATATTGACCTGGAGGTTGTACACTTGGAACATCTATTGAAACCCAAACTGCACTTGTTTCTCTGCAGCAGAGGTAACAATAACCACCTTATTCTCAGATGACAAGGAATTAACTGGCATTCTGTCAAACCACATTGAAGTAAGTGCTATGAAAATGGATGCAAGAACAATACCCAGGAAGCAGGTTTAGCTGACCAACTGGATGTTCAAAAGGCACAAGAGCATCTGGAACACCTAATATCGGAACTACTCTTCTTAATGTTACTGATTGTCCAACAACTAACCTGCCCACAGACAACGTCGTAAAATATGAACAAGAAGAGTACACAATCAAACTGTGAAAGAGAGGCATAGCTTCAAAAAGCTCACCGATCACCAGATGTGGAGGTTAAGTCAGTACATTGAACCTGCACAATACCTGCATTACCAGAACTGCTCCAAGAAACTTTTGGGCGTATAGCAATTTGAACACTTTCTCTCTCATTCCTAGCAGCAAGGAGATTTACCTGCAAATAGAACTGATATTAGAACTCAGAAGCCAAAACTATATCATCCAAAACCGACTATCTAATTATGTAACGAACATAAAAAATATATGTGCATGAAACAACACGCATGCAGAAAACAGTATACACATGTGTGCATGAACACAATTAACATCTGCATGGTTTGCAGACAATCAACAATGTTGATCTATAGGAACCTCTAACTTCCTACATGAGCTATTAGTTGGTGGAAGATGTAAGCATCTAAGTCAAAATTTCTAGGGCATGTCAATGATCCATTATGTGAAGTTGCTTGCTTATTTAAATAGCAAGAGTATAGCTGAAGAACATGCTCATATGCAAAACTAGAAAAGTGATGATCTAAGTCAGAAACAGTAAGCCTTACAGGCTCCAAATATCTAGGCATCTCCTGTGGTCCAACATTCGCAGTACTTGGCATGCACCACACATGCACCAAATCAGCAGTTGGAACATCTGAGGGGTCAATTGATCCCTTGAGTGGATTTGAACCATGCAAGCCTCCATCATTCCATCCATACGCTGTTCCTCCGCCAGCAACACCTTCAACTGGTGGCACGACAACAACTTGAGTATCCGCTCCTGAGTTTTTTATCATTTGAGAGATCAATTAAGTGGAAGTAGAAACAGATCAATGTAATACGGAAATACTTAAGCTGAGTACGGAGGCAGCCAAGAAAAATTATTACAATTCTAAGAATAAGAATAATTCAACGGAAAAGTAAGAAACCTAAATAAAAAATATAAAAAAGCTTCCATTTCTTAAGCATATTATTTACATGTCTTTTTACTACAATCTAGGGAATCTACCATAACTGGTAATGGTGACTAAAGAACAATGCAAATTGAGCAATATATAATAGGGCCAGTGATTTCGGTTTGAATCTGTTTATTATATTCATTATTAACTTTTCATTTTTAGATTTTTTTTTTTTTTTTTTACAAAAAAAAAAAAAACGAGAATCTCATAAACATCTGCTATATAAGTTAAGCTCATGTAAATATGTTATTTTCCCGGATTTTCTAAGCAACCAAACAGAGGATAGAGTACTTAATGAAATAAATTGACTATTAAGATAGAAACAAATCGGATAACCGCTATAAAAGCAAAGGTTAGAATTTAATGGCTTGAAGAGCTATGAAATGAGAGAAAGGAGAGTCGAGGGACTGACCGGCTGCATCCATTTTCGATGGTGCTTGTAATTACAAAGATCTCAGACAGAGTGCAGAGTTCCTTTTCCGTTTCAATATAATTGAGCTAAGAGTCACCTGAAAGAGATGATCGGTCACTGAGTACCATATGAAACAATACTGCCTCAATGCCTCTACTTGTTTCTTGTAGGCATAAAAGATTCGAGCTACTCGAGCTATCCCTGCTGGGCTGGCTGCGTACGGACTCGCGGAGTAAAAGTACTAAGATTAATTTCACGAGTTGGCTTCAACCTTCAACGTTCGCACCGTAAATGGGCTCGCTCTCCGTAATTGATTATCGAGATCTAATTAAACCGTAATCTAATGTAATTTAATGTAAATAAATAAATTTTAGTATACATTTACACAGTATTATAGAGGAAAAGGTGTGACAGAGAGCATGTTAAGCTGAAAGAGAAGGGAAAGCTTGTTTTATTTGTATAAAATTGATTTACACGTCGTCTATGGGTCTGTCTTTTACGGCTATACTTAGAACTTCAGTGATTTTTACGGGCTTAATGTACACTTATACTCAAAATTTTGAAATTTGTTACATTTACACTCTGGTTAGGTATATATTCTGAAGTTTGTTATATTTATATTTTAATTTAAACCCTAAAATTAAATTGAAGGTTAATTGAGTGAGTTACATACTATAAAAGTGAAAATATTTCCCAAGCTTAATTGTAGGTTCCATGAAAATATATTTTTTTTATTATAAATTACGCTCAATTTAATTTTAGGGTGCAAACGCTCTCAAAATTTCATTTTAAAATATGATTATTGTAAAATTCAAATTATAGTGTAAGTACAAAAAACTCCAAAATTCACTTACAATGAAATACACACTACACGTCTTTGACTTTATAGTATTTATAGAACTTATTATGTATAGAGATGCTACATTATGAGTTTCGGTCTATTTGATTTTTTACAATTATATGATATGGGAGAAGTCTTTTTACAAATTTAGCGAGTAAAGGGAATTACTATTAAATTTACTCTTTGTTGAACAACCCGACTTGTTTTTTTAGCATATTTGAAATTCTAAAATATTTTTAAATTATTACAATCTTTTTTTAGAATTAAAATTAGTATAATTGATAAATAGATGATTATTAGATTTTTTTTAATTATGATTTTCCTATCTTGATAGGAACCTCAAATAAAATATGAACCGAGGAATGATAAAAACAATTAAATTTTATTTTAAAAATTTACGGTATGATCTCGAAAGTTTGTGAAATGCAACTTCTTCGTTTCATCTTTTAGAAAATAAATTAAAATATTTTTATAGTTTATTTCCAATAAATTATGAGATTTTTTGTTCAATTTTTATATTTTTTTCATTAAATATCTTATGAAATAAGAAAATTACTCTTTTACTTTAAAAAATATAAAGACGAATTAATTATATTTTTCAACTCATAAAGATTACACTATAATTATTTTGTATCATATTTTAGTATCTCTTGTTTAATCTGTTTATTTTTTTATTTACATGATAGAAAGGATATAAAAATTTGGAAAAAAAAAGTGTATAATAAAATAATAAAAGTAAAATATAAGAATAAATTAATATATTTAAGGAAAAAAAAAAAAGACGGACCGATTGTATTTACAAACCGCAGGGATCTTATTATAATTTCTCTTTTATTTTTGTTTTTTTGCGTAGTTTCTTCTTAGAGCATAGCCACCTCCCGTAAAAACTTTGACTACTACTACATTTCTGTCTCGCTATTTCCGTCGCCTCGCTGCCATCTTCTTCTGTTTTCACCACTTACATCGCCAATCGAGACCGTAGCCGCCACCACTAGCGTTACGGCCACTGATTAAGCAATTCAGTTTATGTTGTAAAACAAAACGACATCTGAAGGAGGTCTTTAAAGTAAGGAGAGTCAACTGGAGTAACACTCACATCCGATCTATCTTTTGTGGCGGGAATAACTAACTGCGGAGTCACCGGCAGCAGGCAAAATTCTCTCTCTATCTCGATTTTTTTTTCATCTCTGTTTTTCTTTTTCTCTTGTTTTGTTGGTTTTCAAGTGCCTAAACCGTCAATACAAGCTATTTTTGAATTATTTATTTCTGTGTATACATTAGCTACTGCTTGTATAGGTTGAATAGCCATGAATTGGATTCAGCGCAAGATCTATCTCTATAATGTGACTTTTGGTCTCTATATGTTGGATTGGTGGGAGCGTTACCTTTTCAGTATCCTTTTCCCTTTGTTTGTTTCTCAGAGTACTTCATTTGGATTTTAGATTTCACTTTTAGAAGATGTTGAGTTTTGAAATATTGCGCATTTGAGTTCCTAAACTTGGGCAGACACGTTGGTGCTTGTGTTGATGTGGTTCATTTTCTACAACGGGTCACGCAATTTGGCTGAGCTATGCAAGAGGTATAGTGTTACTTTAATTTTACTAATTGGTGTAACTTGATTTTTATAACTCACAGTATATTTTATTAATTTCAGAAATTTGTTGCTAGGCATTTAGATTGGGTTGTCCAATACAAGACTTGAACACCGATGGCTCTCTTACATGTTATTTGTGTCCTATTTTTTGTGATTTGTTCAATCATTTAGCAGAAATTGGAATCAAGTTGCTGATTAGAATCTTAAAGTCTGCAATTGTCTTGTTTGGGGTATAATGTGGTGTAAGAATGAAATATTCCAATATTGTTATGCTTTTATATTCTGGAATGGAGGTTGGTAAAAGCAAAATGATAAAACCACACTTAGCTAGCTTTATCAGCAAATGAATAGTATAATCCCCCATCTCAGAAGGAAAATCTTGAGTCAAACCATGCTACCACTAGGGATGGTGGTCAATAGCTCTAAGATCACATTGGGTTCTAACCCAATGGTGACTTCACTCACTGAATCGGATTTCCCTCTGGATTATATCTTTGAGAGGGATCGCCTGCCGATTGCCTGAAGAATTCTAATTTCAATCGTGCCACCAACCCTGAAATAGATCCTCTTTCCCTTCTACGACGGCTAGTGAAATAAAAAAAAGCTCCCCTTGGGAATGAAGCCATTCACATTCATTGAGGGGGAAAAGTTCACTTAGACATCACCTTTCCTTGTATATCTATATCATTTTGACATTTGTTTTCTGCATCAAAAGTATTGCTATCCTCCATGTGAATGCTTTGGTGAGAAATTATGCAAGTAGCCAATACGCCTAACTTTTAGATGGTATTCCTTTTTTTTTTTTTTTTTCTTCGCGTGGAGATAAACTTAAAAGGAGTATCATATCTTGCAAATTCAATTTTGTCCTTGTAGCAACATCTCCACTCTGAGGCTCTAGCCTTTAAGGCATTAAGCATTCCTTATAATTGCTTGGACTGGTCTGTTTAATTTGGGGCCATAGTAATGTACCTGCACATGGTCTTTCAGCATTAGAATTTCCCCTTTGCCTTAGTCCTCTCAACAAGGCATGGTTAATCTGCATGGTCACTGAATGTGGGCTTTCATTGTTATGTTGTTAAGCATTACTAGGATCAGGAGAACTCATTTGTTCTTAGAGGTGTTATTTACGATCTCTCCTTTTAGCGGGTTCCATAATGTCACAACTATATATGCTTCTTTTCTCTTTATATTTTGTTGCTGTCAAAAAGCTTCTTTCTCTTTTCTTTTTGCTCAAATTCGCAACAGCTCTTTCTGAAACCTTTGTTCTTCAGCTGCATAAACTGAAATTGATCATTATTTTTTCTGGATCTTCAATTCATATGTTTTGGGCACAAGACGGTAGCAGCCATTGCAAACTATCACGATGCTACTTAATGTCCTTAAGCTAATGTATCATTGTTTGAGAAAAAAATGTTACGGCCTAATTTTTGTTTAATTTTCAGGCATTATGGTGAAGTTCAGATGTCAGATGTAGTAGTAATTTGAACGATCACAATTTTAATGGTGGTATAGAGTATTTAAGTTGGCTTGAAGATATCTCATTTGATTCCATCTGGATGATACTGTACACCTTGTAATGGCCATCATACCTTGTTATTCTCTTTACCAATATCCTTGTCCTCACCTGAGACATTTTGTGTTATATTAAATTTTCAAACATTTCTACTCAATTATGATTTGCAATATTTTGAAATTTCCACTTTTCTCTGGTTGCTGATAATGTCCTTGCATGACAATACGCCTGGGGTAAAGAAAAAATGTATCTTTATGTGAACCATGTCCATTCTTCATCGGTGATGTGTTTAGGTCCCACACCAGCAAAGAAGACCAGTGATGATCGTTGGCTCTAGTGGACTATGGACAGGTAATTGTTTCTGACATTTCTTTTATGTTGTATTTGAATTCATGTATTTGGTTACAAGTTTGAAAATTGCTCATTTTTTGGCTTAGCAACATTTATGCCATCATTTTTTATAGTATTGAACTAAAATGGCAAAAGGGAAACGGTAATTGCTCGTAGGATTTGTTACTTGGTGGTTTTAGAAGAGTTAAAAAATAATTTTGCAAGCAAGGACACGTTTTTAAGCCAGCCAACGAGTAACAAGCCCTGACCCTTTAATGGCCATTTTGGTGACAATTACAGCTCCAGACCCTGCTTGATTAAAAGCAGCTTCACCAATACATGAGATGTAAAAGATTTAACAACTTTAAATGAATCATTATAACAAGATGATTGGAGATAACACATGTAGAAGGAGATCGTAATATACAGTTGCTTTAGAAACATGGCGCATTTCTTGAAACAGTAGCTTCAGATTTATGGTGATCTATCGCAAAAATAACTATTGGCCAAGTGAAAAATTGCATAATTAAAAGTCATATAAAGTCAAATATACTAAAAAAGCTGTTGTTGCTAACGAAGAGGTGGAATATCACTAAATTTCATAAATTTATGGGTAAAACATGCCCCTGTAAAATTTGGGATACACAGCGAAATGCATTAGTGAATTTATGTAGTTGGTGGTAATTATAAAATCAAAAATTCGTTTCTAGAATCTTGGAACTCATCCAGCGATGACTTTCAAAAGGTCTGATCCCATATTATATGCGCTAATATGTAAAATGAATTATATGGATGGATATTTAATTGCGTTCCAAAAAATTGAAGAACGTCGATATCTTTTCCCTGTTAAGTTCGTACGTGCTAAGTGGTAAAATTAGCTTTGAAAATGTTTTCCTCTATCGTTGTAACTTGTAATGGTTTCCTCTAAAGCATTTATTCTCTATTTTAAGTACTGAACTTACTTTTTTTTATCAATTAAGTGTCTGAGTGGGCCAATTTTTTAATTGAATACAATGGACTTTTATCGGAAAATTAAAATAAATAATTTTACTCACTAACAGAATAGAATAGGGAAAAAAGAGCATAAAGAAAGTGTCAACCGGTTTTCAACCCAAAAAAAAAACAAAGTTTTTTTACTGGCTGGCTCTATTATATTTTATTGTGTCTAAATTTCAACTTTATCACTTAAAAATCTTATATATGCAAAGGAAATATTACGTCGATATATTTGTTTTTTGAAAAAAATGTGTCAAATTATTATGATGTGTAGGATTTATTTTTTCTATTTTATATAAAAGAAACATTATTTTTATTTTTTAGAATCGTGTTAAATTACTCAATTTGGGTTCACAGCAGTAGACAAAGAGGATATTTTGCATATTTGAATCAACTAAAATGAAAATTGCCTCGAATTTAAATTGAACTAAATATATTTATTATTATTATTATTTATATGATTGAATATCATAATGGATAAAAAGAAGGTTCCACAGCAGATGGCAAATGGCAAAAATAACAGAAGGAACCAAGAGTTGCACTTGCAATGATAGGCCCCTCCGTTCTTCTATCAGTAGTTTAGTACTACTACACAACTAGCATAAGCATTTAAAGGGTGGACCTAAATTTCTCGCATGATAACGTGGCACCACCCCGTTGGTCTAAATACTACAGTTAGACAATAGATTCACTTTAGTAACACAACTAAACAGAGACATGTGATTTACTACGTAAGCACCTCTTACGTGTTCGAGTGCAATGACAGCTAATATCAATATCACGTGTCGTCCGCACAGGAACCACACATTTACGAAAATATCCCCATGTAATTTTTTCAATTCATTATATACCCTCGTCTGACTTCCCTTCGCCCTCTCGAATAAATTGTTGTCTCTTCCTTTCCTTTCCCTCTTACTCTTCTATTTATGACGCAAACACCGAAGAATAAAAAGAAAATTCTCAAAATCTATCTAGCAAAATCTAGGGTTCGCAGGGATTTGTCCTGCTTGATCCGGAAGCACTTGAGCCCTAATTTTCTCCAATTTTAGGATTTTGGGGTTTCGATTTATTCTCATTATCTCGAATTGGTGTCTGGTTCATTCGAGAATTAGAATTTTAGGGTTTTTCTGCTTTTGGTTGACCTGAATTTCTTAATTTGGCTTTTTGGCTTGTGAGAAAGTTAGGGTTTTGGGGCTTCTCATTGCCTAAGGTCTTCACTAATCTGCGTCTGTTTAAGGGCCTTTTTTGGGTTCGAATTGACTGGGGAGTTTATACAATTAATTAACATTTAGTCTCTGAGAAGGTTTTTTCACTTAGTTTTTTTATTGGCTTTTAATTGTCTCTAAATTGGCGTTAAAGCTCGCGACTTCTAGGCTTTGTTTTTATGTCGAAGGTAGGCGAGGAGGACGTTGAATATGAGAGCGATCCCGAGGAGGAAAAGCGCCTTCTGGGAATGAGAAGGCGTGAAGCGGCTAGCGACGATGAGGAAGGCGAGGGAGAAGATAAACCCAGAATGGATCGGAGGGCTCCCATTCACTCTGATGAATCCGACGGTCAGGGTGGGGCTGCAGAATATGATGATGACGATGATGAAGAGGAATTAGAAGGGGAAGAAGAAGATGAAGAAGAAGAAGATGTTTATGAAGATGAAGAGGAAGAAGTTTATGAGGATGAGGAAGATGACATTGACAGGTTTGAGGAAGGGAAAGAAGGGCATGAGGAGAGAAGAGGGAGTACCGGTGATGGTGTGGTGGAGGTTAAGAAGAAGGAAGTAGATGTGAGGAAGGTGGTGGAGGAAGAAGGGGTAGAGGTTAAAGCAGAGGATGATCATGTCCAAGGAGAGGAGGATGAAGAGGGGAAAAAAGAGAATGAACCATTTGCAGTACCTACTGCAGGGGCTTTTTACATGCATGATGACCGGTTTAGGGACAATGCTGGTGGTAGACACAGGTATTATTTGACATCTTTAACTACAAGTCTATAATTGGTTCGCAGTTAAATACTGGCAACGTTTCTTTTTTTCGTTTCTGTTGTTTTTGGCGTTTTTGGTATGTAAAATCATGAAGTGAACAGTTACTAAATATTGGGTTGGGGGTTAATAATGATTGTTTTGGTGCTCTAATTTATGTTTTCAGGGATAACCTAAATGGAATAAGTTCTTTTCATTGACTGTGTTATGGTGTAAAAATTTCAAATATTAATATAATGTCTAAGAAACAATTTTATATTTATCACCAAATTTCTCTGCGTGAATATGCATATAAGACTGGTTAGAATTAAGGGCTTTTTTTTTTTTTTTTTTTTTTTAAAAAAAAAAAAAAGAAAGAAAAAGAATTTGCATACAATTTGATTTAGTGAAATGTTTATAACCTATTATCTGTTTAGAGTCAATGCCTCGGTGCTAGATGATAAAAATAATTTCTCATGCTTGAACTTGTACATTTGGTTTGCCTGTATTAATTTTGATGGCTCTTGGAGTTTATGTTCTTGGTAATTCTTGTGGTATATCAATACATATTCTCCTTAAATTGCCATTAGCCTAGAATTTTCAGCAGTTTCTTGGTAAATTATTTTAGTTGCATATCTCTTTGTCATGGTTTTTGAGTAGTTGTGGGATTTCCACAAGAAGAAACAGCTTTTTTATTTTTATTTGAGCAGTGGATTTATTTTTTCTCCTTTTTGTTTTCTGAATGACATAACGATACTGTCTGAATCTGAATATCCTAGTTAGATCTTTGTTCTGACCTGGATGATAGTATCGTTGCAATTTCATTACATGCATAAGCCCAAATGGTGCAGCCAGGTTTTATTAAGGTTTTGGTGCTGCATTATTTTTTATGTTTGTGTTTTTGTCCATACTTTGCTTTTGAACTGAGAAAGATTCTGCTTTCTTGATCCCCTATGGC
Source organism: Jatropha podagrica (assembly GCA_947857235.1). Lineage (NCBI taxonomy): Eukaryota > Viridiplantae > Streptophyta > Magnoliopsida > Malpighiales > Euphorbiaceae > Jatropha > Jatropha podagrica. Next base: position 62,361 of record CANUEP010097599.1, read on the forward strand.
TAACTCTTTTGACTTTGCAATGGATAGACAATTAGGCAAAAATATATAGATGTAAATTTTGTTTGAGTCTAGCTTTGTATCTGTGCTTGATCAAGCCTTTTCTTTTTGTTTCCATATTTTTCATATTTTGTATTCTTGTGTTGTTAATGCGCCCATCTCATTTTACCTGCTATCAATGAGTAATTTAAAATGAGATTGGACTTGGGTTAGGCGAACATATGGTGGAAGGAAGTTGTGGGAGTCCAAAGATGATAAGAAATGGGGTCATGACAAATTTGAGGAGATGAATTTGCAGGAAAGGCATTATGACCAGGTGAAAATTTTATTTAAACGATGGATGAGAATCTTATTTCTTCCATCTCTCATTTTGTTCTCTCTCTTTGAAAGTGCCCTTTAAAAATAATTTCAGGGAAGGAGAGGTTCTAAAGGTAATTTTCGAGGTCGTGGTATGAAAAATCGAGGTCCCGACCGTGGATATGTCCGTAGGAACAAATCTAAGGTGTTCAGCAATGGTACCAATCAGAACCAGGCACCAAAAGGTGTGAGAGGTAGAGGGCCTAGAAAGTATGAACCTACATGGAAGAGCAGTAGTCAGGCACTTCCAACAAAAAACAAACAGCCAGAAAAACCGTTTGAGAAAGTTTCACATGGTAATTCTGGGAGAGTTTTCACACCATCATCAAATACAGAATCTGATCAAGTGCCTCCTGCTAGGAAGCATTCAAGTTTGAGTTCTGCCTCTCCTCCTTTTTATCCTTCTGGGTCCTCAAATAATGAGATCACTCTGACTCAGAAAAGGGATGTCCAATCTGGAGGTGCAAGCAGGAATCTTCACACTTCTGTTATAGATGAAAGTTTCTCTATGCAGCAAGCTGGTGCATTGATGAGAGGAAAGAATGTAGCTGATTCTGTTGGTATTGACAAGCTTTGCATTGATGATCCTGTTACTTCAACTGCTGGCAAGCCCTTGAACACTGGACAAATCCCACCATCTGGATCTTCATTGGTCAATAACATGCAATCCTCTCATTCTAGATCTCAAGGAAGGGGTGCGGCTATTTCAGGACAGATGACTTATCAGCCTGCCCCTTTGCAGAACCAAGTTGGCAGAGTATCATCTTCAATGCTGCCCCATCCTGTTCAGCGAAGTCCTGCTCATAATCGTGCCCAACCTACAGTTCAAGCTCCTGGTCAGCAGTTGGGCAAGCGTTCTGGTGGTGGATCTCAAGCTTCTTCGCCACCCAAAACAGCTATGTCAATAAGTTCTTATGATTCTGGAGAAGCAGAAACTACTTCAGAATCAAGTAAAACTAGAGGTGCATTAGTCGGAAAGGGAAAAGGGAGTATTCAGGGGAGTGGAAGAGGCTCTTTTCTGTATGGTGGAGCACAGGTAATGGGAGGCACAGGAAATATGGGTGTTGGTCATGGTGATCAAAACTTCCCTGCAGCTCCAGCCTTCTTGCCAGGTATAGATTTTTGGATCACATTTTCTGATATCTAGGAGAAACAGGAATGTTAAAAGTATTTGGAACATTGAGAGTTTCATTTATAGCGTTCACCCAAGCTGGTGGTTTTTTTTTATATACATACAATTGATTTTTTAAATTAAAAATTTTTTGTTTGTCTTGTCTTATTATACTGTTCAAACTTTAAAGCTTTTTTTTTTCTTTCCTGTTCCTTTATTTTATGGCCTGGGAAAGATATTTACCATTGCTTACTAATGATTAGATCCCTTATTGTGTTCCTTAAGAAACTAAAGATTGGAAGTGTTGTTATTCCTTATCATGGATGATTGGCTTGCAGTTATGCAATTTGGGGGCCAGCATCCTGGTGGTATTGGAGTTCCTGCAGTTGGCATGGCATTTCCTGGATATGTTGCTCAACCTCAACTTGGTTTAGGAAATTCAGAAATGACATGGTATAATGGTTTTTTCTCTTCCGAGTGGTACACTGTTCATCTAAGGATTTTTGGATTTTAGATCTTTTGTATTCTTTATGATGGTATTGAGAGAACAACTGATTTCTCTTCTTTTTTTTTTTTTTTTTTCGTTTTCTTTCCCACTGTGATTATCAGACCTGTTACTATTAACCTTCTTTAAGTTTCCATTTTAAATTTTTGTAAGTTGTGGCTGATATTTACTTTTTTTTAATAGTTGTAATAGTGGTCATGATCTTTATGATGTTTAGGCTACCAGTTTTAGCTGGTGCTGCTGGAGCTTTAGGAGCTACATATTGTTCACCTTATATTGCTGTTGATGGTGCTTATCATGCTCGCCCATCTGGGCAGACATCTTCCGCGAGTTCTTCAAGGTTTGCAGCCTGTCATTTTCCATTGAAATTGTCGTTTGCTTTTTTGGCCAATTGTACCTCTTTTGCTCATTATTTGCTAGTGTGAGATTGTGGTTATTGAAATTCATATGTTTACTTTTGTCCTAAACTTAATCATGATGAAACATAGATGTGGATGCTTGCATGCATATGTATATATACAAAATAAAATGCTACACGAAAAATATATGTGGATGCAGGCGAAACCACTTGTCATTTTGTGTTATGCATGTCTTTCATCAAGTCTTCAGCTTAAGCTGTGCTTAATTGTGTGCACATACTGGTGTGAGTAGTTGAACTCTGAAAGGCAATTCATTTTTTTTTTTGTTTTTCATAGTGGATGATGCTAGTCTAGCAGCTCTCCATTAGTTTTTGATGCGTTGAAATGTCTTTTTGTGACTGCCTGGTCTAAAATTTTTTAGACTTTGCTGTCCTAATTCATATCTTGTGTTTGCTCTTATTATTTATAAGTATTGTTCATCTGAACATCCATTCCATTTGTCATATTTGAAGACCTGAGTTTTCATGTCCCATGCAAAAGTATTTTCCTTCATGTTTCTATGACCTTTTTGTTGGCATGTGTTTACTTTTAACTTGCATATACAAGTTGCCATATGAGTCCTGGCTGAAGTAGAGATTTTATTGACATATGATTTGCTGAAGCTTAATGGTGCCTTCTTTTTTATTTTTTCCAGCAAGGAAAATAATACTAGCAAGTCAAATGAATGGAAACCTTCCCAAAGACCTGGTAAGACTTGATCTTATCTTTTATCGTTTTGTACTTCATACTTGTTGACCTAGATCACATCATGCCCTGTCATTATTACATATTTTATATAGAAGCTAACTTGTTCCCTTTGCAGAGTTTATGAATGAGGAGTTTGGACAACGGCAAAAGCCTCGCAGGCAAGTAGAATATGGTCTTGCCAAGAGAGTTGCTTGTTTTTCTTTTTAGATATGTGATTCCATAGTTTAATGTTTTTGGATTATTTTCCTTATCTTTTTGCAGATACTCGGAGATGGATTTTAAGCAGCCAAGTTCAAGTACTTAAATAAGATGGACCATATTTGAATAATAAGCAGATTAAGGTTAGGTTTGCTTAACCAATCTTTTATATTGTTTGAAGGTTGCAAATTTCTTAATTGTAGTTTTGTGGTGATGCAGGCCGTTGATGAGGCCCTTTGTTTTCTCTAGCTTATGTTCTGGAATGCTCTGGGTTGCATTATGTTCCAGGATATTTTAGGTAAATTCTTTCTGTCAGCTTGTCTACCTCGAGAATTTTTGCCACTTTTTCTTAAATTACAAAGGTAGACTCATTGAAGAATCTGATACCTGTTTTTTTAACTTACTTTTTTACATTTTCATAGTTAAGAAGGATAAACCAGAAACTAAAAAGTAGAAAATTTATGATTTTTATTGATGAAGTGCATGACTACCCTTTTAGCCTTGTAGTAAGTATCTTTTTATTCATGCTTTGGTATTTTAACTCTACCTCTCTCTCTTTGTTTGACTGTTGCAGTTATATTTAACGAACACCTGGTCATGCTGCAGTCAATTTGAGAACATAATTGTGGCTTGACGGGTGGTAGTTTCTTGTTTAAATGTGAGGTATGAACATCACAAAATGATCCCTCTGATTTATTAGTTTCACAAGGCACGTTGGACAAAATTGATATTTTGCCTCATTTGTTGCTTACAGGTTTTCTTGTGGCTTGGGTTTTTAATGAAGCTTGAGAAAAATTATATGCGGGCTTCTCCAAAGAACTATTATACTAAAAAAAAATTGAAAAAGAACAAGAACTATTGTGCAGAAGCAGTTTGCTCGGTGAAGTTGGTTTTCCCATTTATATAAGTTAGATGGTGTTTGAGTTTTCCAGTTGGACTTTGATGACCTTAACTTATGCGATTTTTATTTAGGTGAGGACTTGAGTACTTGCTGAGATACTGCAGGGTAGAAAATTTATTTGTCCAGTGGGCATGTATTGTGTTGACAGATGTTTATTCAAAAGCTATGGAATGTGGCTATGATCTATATATATTCCTCCTGTTCATGTTCTGATTAACTATGACAATAAATTTCCTGATATATATATATATTGAGTTTGATGGATATGTAGTAACTTTATGGTGTACTAATTTTGAGTTGGTGGGTTACAAGTCTGAATCTGATAAAAACTCAGTACTTGGATTTTAAATAGATGCAGCTCTGGGACATCTAAACTAACTCCTTTGAAGAAGTTTTCTCCCCCCTTTTTTTTTGTCTTTAGATAAGAGTTCAAATCCTAATTACCTTTATGAAATTCTTTTAAACTTTGTTTATGGGGTTTTTATGGTTGAAAAATTCGGCGGGCGAACGTCTCATTTGGGAGTGGGACTCTGGAGAGTTTCTATCAGTTCAAATGGTCCTAGAGTCTGCTTGTTCAAAAGCAACCATGTTCATGTTTATTTGTTTTGAGCAATGCAGAATGCAGAAGGAAGATTAGAACCTAGATTTTCAAGTCGTATAACGTAGCTCAGCTTTCGTTACAACTACTTTAATATAACTATCTTTATATATTAATCTTGGTTTTGAAATAAAAGGGAATTTGATCAAATTGTCTATTAATTTTATTATTACTGATCTTTTTTACGATTTGTTTTTATGTAGATTAAAATAAATATAATTGATTAATTTGTATTAGACTTTGTGTATAAGTTATTTACAATGTTATTTCTTATATATTTTGATTCTAAATAAAGTTCAATCTAACCATTATATTTAATTTTTCAGTTTAATTTATAAATACAGATTTTTAAAAGTTCATAAAAAGAAAATCAATTTATTACTCACTTTCCAACTTTTATCCTAAATTTTAAATCAATATCTATATATAATTATAATGAAAAATAATAATAAATTATTTTTTATTAGTAGGTAAAGAGAAATAAATGAGAATATGATACAAATTAATAACAGTAATCATTTTGGCTATAGCAATTTTATTCAGTGCATTAGAAAATGAATATATGAACATAAAAAAGGTCTTGAAAACCAAAAAATAACCCAAAATAGAAATATATTGTTTTTTCAATTTCATAAACACTTTTTTATTTCAAGTCAAACATTTTTATGATATAATAAAAAGTTTTTAAGAAAATTAAAAATGCTTAATCAGAATACCATTTATTTATTGTAAGGGAGATTTAAATCTCTTATTAAATTAAAATAATAGAGTTTACAAATTAATTTAATAATAATAAAAAAAATAATAAATTTTTATCAATAATAAAATTCTTTTAAGAAGTCAACATATAACAAGAAATAAATTATATTCTTAAAAAAAATTACCAATCTAAATTTCAAGATAACCTTGAAAAAGCTATAATATAACACAATTTGATTTTGATGGACAAAAAAAAAATTAAAGCCAAATCAATTAATAAAAATTACAAAATAAATCATGCTAGATTTGAATATTGATCCATTGATAAATTTATTCAAGTATTTTATTTTTTATTGTTCTAAGTTACAAATTTAAAATAAATAAATAAGTTAATTAAGTAATAAAAAAATTAAATAAAAGAAATGTTATTTGATCTCCAAATAAACTCATAATTTTCCTACAACCATAAAAAAATATATACTTTTTTCTTTTTATTATATATATATATATATATATATATATATATATATATATATATTTATTTATTTAAAAAATAATTCTTAGAAATTATATCCAATTAAATAATAAAATATAATTTTTTTAATTAAATGTATTTCAAATTCACTAGGTTAGAACTAAATCTTATTTATATGAAATCGCCAAGAAAAAATAAAATACTCCTAGCAAGTATTTGCTTCATCTATAAGAATCGAATCTTCGATCTCACTTAAAGAAGAAAAATGTCGGATCACTCGTCAAAATAATTATTGGTATAAAATATAATTTTCGAATTTACTATGATTAAAACTATTTTAGAATATTCAAATTTTATTGAAGACAATATTGAAAATCTCATTATTTTCTCTTTTATTTCTATATTTATATATAATATAGATAGATAATTTTAAAAAATTAACTATTTTTTTTTATTCTTATAAGAAATTTATATTTTAGTATAAATAAAAAATTAATAAAAAAGGTCGTCATTTATGAGCAGCAAAATCCATGCTTGTGAGATTGCTGCCTTTTAATTACTAGTATCCATCGTGTACATATTCATATTATCGAATCTAACGGCTACAATCATTTGAATTGCAAATGGACTCTTGGGCGAATCAACGGCCAAGATCAACCTTAATGTCACGCCGACAAACATAATGGGCCCAGAATCAACACAGTAGAAAATCTCCGCTTATCATAGCCCTGGACCCCCTCCATAGTAGCAAACAACAGCGTACTTGCAAGCCACGTGTACAAAGAACACGATTAATCCTACAGTATTGCTGTAGGCTACCACTGCCAACTATGAGTGACACGTGTTGACTCGCACGTACGATCCATCTTTTGCAAAATGATTTTCATGTTTCACTGCTAAGACAAATCTATCTTCCTAAATGCTCTCTGCTTGCAAAGTCTCTGCAACTTCCTGCTCTTTCTTTCTCTAAAAGCTCTCCGAAGAAGAATCAAGAACAGAGATCTTCAGTTTCTTACTCTAAAGATCGAAGTAATGTCTTTTATTCTTTAACTGTCTCTTTTAGCTTCGACATCAACTTAGTGTGTTACTGAATCTTGAACATTAGCAGTTCTTTTTCAGTCTATTTCTTAATAAATTTGATCATTTAGGGTTTGATACATTGGACACTTCAAAGAACAAAGTAACTTCCAAAGATTGTCAATTCGTTTCTTATTGGTTATCTTGAGTAGCTTTGAAATGTTCTGGGATACTATATGTCCAGTTTGGTTGCTGAGAAAATGTAGGATATTGTAGGGAGGAATTGATTTCTAAATATGTTTATAGATTGGAACTAACTGAGTAACTTCGCTTCCTTGGAACACTAAGTTTGGTTAATGATCGTAGCTTTACATATGATGAACAAACCACAGCAAAAGATTCTAATAGTGTTGCTTAATCAAGAAATGGATCTTTGTAGTTTGTTGTTATGGCTCTATTTGGTTGCTTAGAAAGTGTAGGAAGAAGAAAGAACGTGGGGAGTTTTTCTGTCAGATAAACTGAGAATTTCGGTTCAGAAGTAACTAGAAATATGAAGTTCTTTGTTTGGTTAAGCTTTCTTTTGGGCAAAAAGAAGTGTGGGAAAAAGAAGAGGAGTAGGAAAAAAAAAAAAAAAAGAAAGAAAGAAATGAAACGTTGAGTTTGAATTTTATTGATTAGACCTTAGGCAACTAAAATTTCACTGATCTAGAGATCTTTTGCCCTACCTTTTTTGTTCAGCATTAAGGCGGAATGTTTTGTTACTTTTATTTTTCTTCTTTTTCAATCTAATTTTTGTCACTTAGACCTCTGCTTGGTTGCTGAGAAAAGGAAATAAAATATTGAAAAATAACAGATAATTTGAGAAAATATCTCCAGAAAGTAAATAAAGCTTTATACTTTGTCTTCATCTATTGTTTTGTAGGATGAAAAGGAACTTATTATTTTTCTTTCAATTTTTTTCAGGTAAATCTGTAGGGCGATTTTTAAGTTCAAGTGAATGTTTTTATTTCTGCTGATTTTGGTCAATAAATATGAAACAAGCGATGTCCATTAACCTTTTCTCTTTGGAATATAGTTGAAGAAGCAAATGGAGGAAGGAATGGTAAGAGGAGATTTGCATGTAAATGTTGTTAGGCAATCATCATTAAGGCCTGGTGGCAGCATTAAGTCCACACTGTCAGGAAGATCAACACCTAAGAATTCTCCCACATTTCGGAGGTTGAATTCCAGCCGAACTCCACGAAGAGAGGGTAGAAGTATTGGAGGTTCACAGTGGTTTCGGAGCAATCGACTAGTGTATTGGTTACTTCTGATTACTCTCTGGGCCTATCTTGGGTTTTATGTGCAGTCAAGGTGGGCTCATGGTGATAATAAGGACGAGTTTCTGGGGTTTGGAGGTAGACCTGGAAATGAGATTTCAGACACTGAACAAAATAAACGACGAGATTTGCTTGCCAATGATAGTTCTATAGCTGTAAATAATGGGACCAATAAGATTCAAGAAGCAGATGGTACAAGGATAGGAGTGATTTTGACTAAAAGGGTAAAAAACGTTCCTTCTGATCAGAACAAAGTTTCTTCCTCAAAGAAGAGGAGTAGGAGAGCAGGCCGCAGGTTGCGCAGTAAAGGACGTGACAAACAGAAGGCAACAGTGAAGGTTGAAAACAATGACGTGGAAGTACAGGAACCAGACATTCCCCGGACAAATACTTCTTATGGTTTTCTTGTTGGTCCATTTGGGTCAACAGAGGATAGAGTTTTGGAATGGAGTCCTGAGAAGCGGACAGGAACTTGCGACAGGAAGGGGGACTTTGCACGCCTTGTGTGGTCTAGGAAATTTGTACTCATATTCCATGAGCTCTCAATGACTGGCGCTCCATTGTCAATGATGGAGCTAGCAACAGAGTTTTTGAGCTGTGGAGCAACACTTTCAGCTGTAGTTTTAAGCAAAAAGGGTGGTTTGATGTCGGAGCTTGCCAGGAGAAGAATCAAAGTGCTTGAGGACAGAGCTGACCTCAGCTTCAAAACTGCCATGAAAGCAGATCTGGTGATTGCAGGATCGGCAGTATGCGCATCATGGATAGGTATGAAACCCTTTTCTGCCATTGATTATTTGTGTGCCAGCTTTTAGAGATCTTGGAACAAAATGCAAGAATTGAATTGTGAAATAAATCTTTGTAATTTCTTAATGACTAACCAGCCATAGGATGTATAAATAAATCTTTATACTCCAACTAAAAATCTAATATCTTTTGATAATAAATCTTCTGTTTATATAATTTCCAATTTCTCTAGTGGAAGTCAGACTGTGTTGTTGCAAACATATTGTGGCCATGGTTATGTATTGTTGCGAACATATTGTAACCATGGTTAGCATTAGCGTAATGATTGCCAAGTGAATTTGATGTTAGATTTCTGTGCTTACACATTTTTCGCTGATGATAACAATTTCAGAGTACATAGGATGGAAAAATTCAGTAAAAAGATACTGTCTTCCATATACCCACTTCTATCACTCTGTAAGTGGGCTGAGCTGACTGTGGCTGATCAGATGTGCATTTGCCATAACTGTTTGTCAAAACTTTCTTTAACGGCTAATGGAAGATAGATGGAATTCTATTGTTCTTGGTAGAATTCTATTGTTTACGGTGTTGTTTATCAGTATATTGAATCATGTATATGCTTATGCTTCCGTGTCTGCATTTGATTGGATACGTTAAATTTTATGTAACGGTAGACATAGAGTTAGGCAAGTGCCTCAATCAAATAAATCTTAATGAAGGAACAATTGAGCCTGTTTTCTGCTGAAATGGATTTGGTTCTATAAGAAAATTTGGCAAGTCTGGAATTTCATGGTATGACGACTCTAAATGATATGTTAGCTTTCACGGTGCTTTATCTTTTGCCTCACTGAATACAATTGTTTTAACTGTTAATTTCAGGTCTTTCTTTTTGACACCCTAGATTATTCTTCTATAGTAGTTAGGTTTTGAAAAGAGTACTTTTTTGGAACTAAGCTAGGGTAGCTGGTCTGTATTGAAACTTTTTGCAAATGTTGAAGGTTCTGTAACCTCGCTGTATTTTGGTTTCAGATCAATATATTGCTCGATTCCCAGCTGGTGGCAGTCAAATTGTTTGGTGGATTATGGAAAATCGGCGAGAGTACTTTGATCGTTCAAAGATTGTTCTAAACAGAGTAAAGATGCTGGTCTTTCTGTCTGAATCTCAATCCAAACAATGGCTATCTTGGTGCAGTGAAGAAAACATAAAGTTGAGATCTCCACCTGCAATGGTTCAACTTTCTATTAATGATGAATTAGCTTTTGCTGCTGGCATTGCTTGTTCATTAAATACTCCATCATCTACCGCTGAGAAGATGCTGGAGAAGAGGCGGTTGCTGAGAGATACTGTTAGAAAGGAAATGGGATTGACAGAAAGTGATGTGCTTGTCATGTCCCTCAGCAGTATAAACCCTGGAAAAGGCCAACTCTTAGTTCTTGAATCAGCGCAATTGCTGATTGAACCAAAACCTTTGCAGAAAGTAGTAACTTCGATGGATATAGACGAAGGATCTACCTTAGCTGCAAAACATCACTTAAGGGCCTTGTTACAGGATTCAGGAGACACGGATGGATTTTCAAATAGTTTAGATCACCCCAGCAAGTCTCCTATGAGGTTGAAAGCATCTAAGAAGAAAGTCTCACAGCTAGGCCGACTGTTTAACAGAAGACGCAAAAAAAGGAAAGTGCTGTCTAATTTTGAAGCACCAGAACAGCATCTTAAAATTCTTATTGGTTCTGTTGGATCTAAGAGTAATAAGGTGCACTATGTCAAGGAAATGCTGAGATACATGTCTGAGAATTCAAACTTGTCGAAGTCAGTGCTTTGGACTCCAGCAAGTACACGTGTTGCTTCACTTTACTCTGCAGCAGATGTTTATGTTATAAACTCCCAGGTATTTCAAACGCATAGCCTTTTACTAGTTTATGGTTGCATGCACAACAGCTGCATATTTGCCATCAAACACCCCAGTGTGAGGATATAAGTTTAGATTAATAAATGTGCATCATATGGTGCCGATGAATTTCTTTGACATGGCTAATGTGATTACGATTTTCATTTCCCTTTGTTGTTTAAGGTTTCTTTTATTCATCATACGATGAGTAATCCTCCATGTCAGAAAGGTTATACTGCTCATTCTGTAACTACTTCATTTTACCCCTTGGAACAGGGATAGCATGCAACTGAGAATGATTTTTTTTTTTTTTTTTTTAATAGAGTTCCGCAATCAGTGAAATAGTTTATTCCTATCACCTACTAAAGTTGCAGTAACTCAAGTATTAAAAGAAAAGTTGAAATTAGTGTTGCTTTTGTATCTTCTGTGATTAGTTTAAGCAACTTATCTTTTTAATATTTTTTGTTCCTTAGTTGGCACGTAGTCTCATAAGCTACGAAGAAAAAGACCTGGAGTAAATGTTGGGTTGACATGCAAAAGAAAGCTTAGCAAAGTCCAAAATTCTTAAAATACTGTGTTACATTCTGTGGTTCATTGAGAATTTCACTTCTTGCCAAAATTTTCTGCATTATGCTTAATAATGTTGAATTTATTGAGAACTTCACTACAGCATTCTAAGTTCTGTTTTCTTTCATAATTACCTTTGAAGATTTCATCTATAAGTTCAGCAATATTCTTTCATGGGTTTTCTTCTTGAAAACACAAGGAGTAATTGGTTGCGTTCATCACGTATGTGTTGTTTTCTTCAAGAGTCTTGAATACAATATACTTGTATATGTCATTTGCCTCTGAAGGACTACTGAAAAATGTAGAATCAAATAGCTATGCTTACCCAGCTTTTCTGATGTTCATTATTTCCAAACATTATTTAGTTGTGGCAGTCTTTTTATATTTATTGCAGCTATGTTAATTTTTGGAAAAAAAACTAAACGAGATTATATATATATATGTCAATTTCATGCCAGATTACCTGTGCAGTTCAGTTGCACAAATTATTATTATTTTTAAAAATTTAATTTGTTGTTTTCCTATTACTAACTCATAAAATTATTCTGTATTAATATCATAAATCACATATTATTTTGGGTTCACAGGGTCTTGGAGAAACCTTTGGGAGAGTGACAATTGAAGCAATGGCATTTGGTCTTCCAGTAAGCAATTCTTAACAAATATTAATTTTTGTTGTCACTGCTAAACTTGATTGCCAACTCATGGAAACATTTAATTTGTAATGATGCATACCATGGCATTGCATTTGTCAACTCTTTTCAATGAAAATTTTATACTGGCCTGCTGTTACTGGAATCACGCATTCCATGTATAGTCGAGCTGCTTCTGATTCTGAATATGAATGTCAATCATTATATTTCTATACAGGCTCTTTTATAATAAAACTTGAGAGCATGCCATCTTCCATGCAACTATCAAGGTTTCTTAGTTGATTAATTGAGTTTTAAATTTTTTTTTTCTTCTTGATATGCTTTATTAACTGGGTTGTATCTGGCCAAAAACAAAGTGTTTTTTAATCATTTGCTTCTCAACAAGAATCATAGCCCTTACAAATTAGATATTCTTGGGTCTTGAAGTGAACAAGCAGCGGTTAATAAAGTTTTGGAATAAGAGTGAGATATGTGTATCAAGAATTATTCTTTTCCCTGTTAAGATTTTACATGTATATTAATGTGCCGAGAGGAGGGCCATTCATCCATTGCACATGAGAAAAGCAAAGAGTAGTAGTGTAGCAAGGATTATTGTCTGCAAAGTGCAAAAAGAGTTTTAGAACATTCTGAAACTAAAGATAAGTTAGCTGATTTTGCTTAGTAAAACTACTTGATCTTCATTGTTGTATTTCTTTTGGAATGCTCATGGTTTTACTGGAACTTGATATTGAGTTGAGCTCTTGTATGGTTGTAAATTTTTTTTTCCTCTTTCATTCTGACAGTCCAATGGAATGCTAAATCTCTCTTTAAATAAGTAATGTCAGCAAATAGAATTTTTTGCTAAGGTGACACTACAATTGCATTTTCATCTTATGCATTACATGTTGCAGGTGCTGGGAACAGATGCTGGAGGCACAAAAGAAATCGTTGAGCACAATGTAACAGGACTTCTTCATCCAGTTGGGCGCCCGGGAACTCATGTTCTTGCTCAAAATATGCGATATTTGCTGAAAAATCCATCTGTAAGGGGGCAAATGGGGATGAAGGGAAGGAAAAATGTAGAAAGAATGTACTTGAAGCGGCACATGTACAAGAAATTCGTAGATGTTCTATACAAGTGCATGAGGGTCAAATAACATCTGCAGTTAACCAGACCCAATTCTTTAATTGGTTTCAATTTGAAGTAAGTTTCAAATTGTCCAATAGATTTGAGAAGGCGACAATTTATCAAGTTACAAGGAATGAAATTTGATTAGAAGTTGTAGGCTGCAGTCATTTTGCTTTGATTATGGAGCTCTGAAGTTTGTCCATGAAGATGTTCTGTTTGTTGTACATATGATTCTTCCTTGCGTCGCATTGAATGACTCGGAGAAAATAGATGCGCAATGATTTCAAGTGCTAATTGTTTGTAATGTTGATTTCTGAGGAATTTAAGTTGTGTTTGGTACATGTGAAAATAATTGTTTTACACCTGATAACTAAATCGTACAGAATTCAACAATATAATGAAATCAAGTTCTATGAATTTGTAACTGAATTATTCAGACAAGGGGTTAGGAAGTGTCAGTTGTCTAGAAACGCCAATTCACACATAATCTCCACCAAACATGTACGATAAACAAGGGCCACTTTACCAGCTCATATATTGTAGTTTTGGGCCTCTTTAGTTAGCCCAGTTTTCACTAACGGGCATCTGCATACTTAGACCCCATTCATTTTTTACCTTCTTCGGCTGTGTTTGATCAAATCCCAATATAAGAACCCTAAATGGTCATCGCCTTCGTAATCTGGCTAAAGAACCAAAAAGAAAATTATCCAATTCCTGTATCTTTGAGCTTGCTTAAATGATTTCCCAGAGTTGATTCGATCTTCTTTCAGTTGTCCTCTCTCTCAATTTATTATTTAAAACTGCAGATTTCATATCGATAGTCGTGGAATTCTTGCACTTGGCGAGGAACATTATAATATCAAAGATCTTGGTCGTTTTCACTGGATACGAAACATATCTTCACGATTTACGTCGTGAGATGAACACGTTATTGGATTTAAGGTATTTTATACTGGACAGAGTTGACCATGGAAGGAGGCAAGGTGAGGAGATACGCTTTGAAGTTTCTTTGTGGCTGAGAGAGGTAGAAGACGCATTAAGCGAAGCAGAGGAACTGCAACTAGAAGCAGAGCGACAACTGGACAAACAGTGCCTTGGATTTTGTTGTAAAATCTCCACCAAAATAAAAATAAAAGATTCATTGAAACACATGTTAGAAGTTGTTGATGACTTGAAGAAAAGCGAACTAGCACTTCGAAGAACGGCTGTTACAGTGAGGCCTTTTACTGTAGAGAATTCTGAGGGGCTAGAAATTAAAATTAGAGAGGTGCTGCAAATCCTTAAAAATGAAGAATATGGAACGATTGCAATTTGTGGAGAGGGAGGTACCGGTAAGACAACACTTATGAAAGAAGTCCATAATCAGGTCTTGAATTCCGTTTATGGATTTGATGTTGTAATCTGGGTAAGGGTGTCTAAGGATGCAACCACAGAGAAGGTTCAGAATTCTATTTGGAGAAAATTGGGGCTTTCAGATGTTTATTTGTGGGAAGACTGAGGTGAAGAAGACATAGATATAAAAGCTGCCCACGTCTATAACTCTTTGACAAAGGGCAGTTATTTACTTCTGCTAGATGATGTATGGGAGCCAATTGATTTATGGAATGTTGGGATTCCGGACCCACACAGCACTAAAAATAAATCCAAGGTTATGTTCACAACCCGTTGTCCTGATGAGGTCTCTCTTGAGATGGGTGCTCAGAAGGAGATTAACTTGGGAGATTTTAGAAATGGAAGTCGCTTTGAGTTTGTTTGAAAGGGCGATAGGGGGACAAACTATAGATAAACCAGAATTTCATAATTTAGCAAAGGATATCGTGGAGCAAAGCAAGCATTCGCCACTTGCCATTGCCGCGTTAGGCCGGGCTTTAGCAGACAAGGGTCTTGGGGAGTGGAAATATGCGTTAGAAAAGCTGAAACAAATGCCTGAAGCCAGGGAATTATTTGACATGATGGTTACAAAGCAAACGCTTGATTCTTGTGAAGATCATGCTGGTCAACAGAGAGGCATAGGAGAACACTCGAAGGCTATCTATGAACTGTGTGAACGTTTGCCTCTGGCAATCGTCACTGTGGGCAAAACAATGAGAAGCAAGACTGCTTGCAGTCAATGGGAACATTATCTCCACAAATTGAGGAACAATTCTGCAGAATTTGAAGGAATGGAAAAGCAAGTGTTTAAGTGTTTAAAACTAAGCTAGGATGACTTGAACAAAGAATTTCAAAATCGTCTTTTATATTGTTCTTTGTTCCCTAGCAGCCATCCCATCAAGAAAGAACGTATACTTCATTATTGGATTGCTGAGGACCTTTACGAGAATAATGTTACTTGGCATAGGAAAATTAAGAATGGATTTTCTGACATAGGGAGTTTGGGGAATTATTGTTTGCTGATGAGAGGTGAAGATCAATCTGTCGTGCATATGCACGAAAGTGTTCGCCAAATGGCGAAATGGATTGGTACTGCTGAGGGCAAGCACTTTGTAGCAGCCGGTGAAAAATTTGATGAATTAACAAAAGATATAGCTGGGCGAAATTTGAAACGAATTTCTTTGGTGGATGTTTTTTGTTAGGAAGTTGGCCAAAATCGACTGCACCAAACTCTCAACACTGATACTCAACGACAGCAAATGGAAAGATATTTCAGATGACTTCTTTTACTCAATGCCCTGTCTCAAAGTTCTAGACCTGTCCGGGTGTGGTGCCATTAAGCTTCCTAAAGGCATTGTTGACATCACTACTCTGCAATATCTTAACCTATCCAGGTCGAACATAACAGAGCTTAAGGAAGATTTTAAGGAGGATAACAATTTAAATTTCTTAGATTTAAGTCATACTGAGTACCTTCAGTCGATTGGGACTAACATAATTCAGAAGTTAAAAAAATTATTGTTTCTGAATATGTACGGGTGTGGTTCTGAGGACCAGAAGAGTGAAGATAACATATTGTATGAGGGGAATGAATGTTTGGTTGACGAATTGAACAATCTGGTAAATTTAGAAGAACTTAGAGTCACAATCAGGAATGATGGTATTTTTGAAACATTATTAAGTTCTTCGTTGAAATGCAGCCATGTCCATCATAAAATGTACAGCTACAATAGTGTCACCAATCTTCCATGCAGAATACTTTAAGAATCTTCTACAGGTTGAAATAGAAGATTGTTCAGCATCAAAACTAATTTGGATTCAGTATGCTTCAGAGATTGAAGTGTTGAAGATAGTTAAATGCCGAAGTTTGGAGACTGTGATTGGAAATGTCAGCGGTAGCAGTACTGGTGATGAAAGGAAACTGCTTTCCAACCTAAAACATTTACATTTACATTGGCTAGAGAAACTTGAGTCCATCTGTGACAGTGCCCTGGACTTGCCTTGCCTAGAGGAAAAATGCCCAAAGTTCGACAAACTGCCACTTGATGCCGAAAGCAAAGCCTCAAATTTGAAGTTGAAAGGAGAACAACGATGGTTTGATAGTGTTAAATGGAACAACGAAGCTAAGTCCAAGTTCTCTTTTTGCTTTCAGATGATGAAATAAGGCATTATCTAACTTTTCCATTGCTGATTGGTTAGTTTCTGTCTACTTTGTATGTCTTTTCTGATGGAAAGTAAGCATGACAAGTGATGCAACTGTTGATTGGCTTGGGTCTATGTATGGACATGGACTTAATGAAGGCAGGTATATAATTATGGACATGGACATGGACGTAATATTAATTAACAATAGAAAAGAAACGACGTAATATAAATAAATAGCAAAGAAAATATTAATAAAAAATGATTTAAAAATATAACGTTAAATAATGTAATCAAATTGAAGCGATTTTAATTTCAAAATAATATATAATTTGTAACATAATAATATCAAATATGTTTTAACGGTAAAATAATAATTGGAAGTTGTAGAATTAAATTAAAATAATTTTTCATTACCTTAAAAAATCCAAAGTGAAGAACCAAGTCAATACTGCAGTTGAAGCTCCTGGTAAGAAGTTGGGGCAGCGTGTTGGTAGTGGATCTCAAGCTTCTTCGCCAACAAAAACAGTCGATGTTAGTAAGTTCTTATGAATCTGGATAAGCAGAAACTACTTCAGAATCAAGTAAATTTTGATTACGGGTCACTAAACAAGTCGAACTAATAGTGTTTCAAGTTTCAATTAACTTGATAAAAATTCAATATAGTTTTCAATTATATTGTTTATTTTTCTTCAAGTCACTGCCATATGGAAGTTTCAATTCCAATTTGGATGGCTGCATAAAATTTAAGATGGAGATGTAGTGATTGGCGTCAATCCGAAAGTGAAATCCCAATTTTTTATTTTTTTTTTTTTATTCAAAAGGATTTGCAAGAGAAAGAGAGTTTCACACTCCGAAATGCCAAACACATGTGTGGAAAATTTAGCAAAAGTTTCCATTAACAATTTTCCACTGATAAGCACCTTAACTGGTCCGCCTGTAAACTGCGCAAAGCAATAACAACAATTAAGGCGGAAAGGACAAAGGAACAAAATTCAAAGATTGACGTTAATCTTTATAAGTATTATATCCATGTGATTTTACTTAATTCATCTATTGGATTTAATTGTCTTTCACTCATTTATTAAATTTATTGTTTGAACTAATAAATTTTTAATTTATTGGAAAAAATCAAATGGCTGAAATAGTATTATAAATATATAATAGAAGTATTTTTTTTTTTAAATTTATCAAATTAATAAAAACTTTTATAATCAGAACACAAGATCTAAAGTCCAAATTCATGACTTTTGATGAAGTCTACCCAAACCACAAATGATAAATTTATGCTATGGTACAAAGCTCAAGACTGTGCACTCTTCTTTGGCCGGCCTTTGGACAACAATTTTCCAAAATAAACTCCACAAAAGAACAAATTTTAGCCCTCATGCCTTTACTTTAATAGATAACTTCACTAGCCATGTGATTTGCCAGTCAGCTAACTACGCGAGTGTCCGAGTTCTTTCCCTGAGATATGTTACCTCTTTTGTAATATTTGTTATATTTCGTAAAAAAATAATTAAATTTATTTAATATTAATTTTTAAAATAAAATATTAATATTATTTTTAATTTAATATTAATTTTTAAAATAAAATAATGATTACCATCTTCACCAAATTTGTATTTATTCATCCACCAAATTACCATCTTCACCAATACAGAAAGATCAATTGCAAATTTGCCATCTCAGTACATCCCATTGACTTTACTGTATGAATTGGAAATCGTCAAAGCAAACGCAAAACTTGCAGTTTTACATTGTAATTTCAAAAGCATTTAGCAATAACACTCATTCTTGTATTTACATTATGCGGCCCCCGTCTACCAAAAACAACTCAAAACGACATCACCTTAATTTTAATCGCTTTTGCAATGACATCCGTTCTTAAATCTCTAAATAACAACCTGATTGAACATGGCCGGAATATTGCTGAGGTGTCACCCCTTTTCTCCACGTGTACTTCTTTAAATCCATCTCATACGCCGCGTATGGCTCTCCGAATCCTGCTGAGCCAATCACAGACAATTTACCCTGCAATGCTTCCACATGAGCAATATTGCACGCGTCAGCAGGAAGTTTGGCAACAGCTTGCCACGCAGTGTCTTTCAATGCCAGCACATCAGTTCCATGACAAATGTACAATTGATCATTGCCACTTGTACAATTCCTAGGACACATGGCAGATAATAAGAAGTTCTCTTGCGCACCATTCCACTTCCAAGTAGCAACATCGAACACCTCAGCAGTTTTTTCAAATCGACCTTGCATTTCGGTACAATACCCGCCAATGACGTGGAGCTTGCCACCGTGGAAAAGTGCCTTGCACTCATCACGTTCCCTTGCCATGTCAGGCAGTGGAGCCCACTCATCTTTTGTCACGTCATAAACCATTCCAGATCTCAGCGCATTCTTCTCCTCGTCATGTCCACCAACAACGAACACCGTCCGATCAGAATCCGACGCGCACCCAAAAAATGATCGCCTTACACCTGGCATATCCGCTCCACGTCGCCACGTTGCCGAAACGAAATCTAAAACAAAAACCGAATTCGAAACTTCCCAACTCGTCGGATCCATACCGCCCAAAACCACAATTTCGGATCCGACGCTCACCACTCGACAAAACATCGGCAAGCCATTAGAAAACTCAGGAATCAGAGGCAACTCGCACCAATCACCAGTATCCAGTTCAAGAAGAGTAAGCCTATAAATCGGGCTAGCCCCATACTTCATAACAGTAGAACCTTCCTTTTGGTCGGTTCGTGCTTGAGCCATAACGATGAGGTTTTGACTACTACAAGTGTTTTTCCTGCGGCGGCGAAATTCCGGCAACTCAAGCTCACTTCTCCATCCTTTGCAGACTGATACAACGGCGGGGAACTTCTTGTACATAACACGAACAAGACAATCACGAGCAACATCATCAGGAAGACCAGGAATCAACTCCATAAGAACAACTAATAAAGAAGAAGAACCGACAACAGAGAAAGAGAGAGATTCGATTTTTAGAAGGGGGTTTGCTAAATCAGTCTAAAGAAGGGGTTTATGGAAAGCAAAGAGTAGGAAAGTTTGTTCTTATAGAGAGGTGCGAAGGCGTGACCAAGGTGAGAAGGCGTGAAGATAAGCTTTGTTAATAGTAGGGTTCTAGAAAACCCGGGGGTACTAATGGGAATAAAGACAGAGAAAGAAACAAACCATGAGAAATACCCCTTTCCTTCTAATTTCATACATACATATCCCATTAACTGATTTCTGTCTGCCTCGGATTTTTTTCATTATTATAAGATGACGCGATGTGATGTTGTTGTAGAATATTATTAATTGGTGGAAAGAATTGAATCACTAACATGAAAAAAAATACTATTTGAAAATAATTATTTAGTTTCTATTTTCGAGAAATACATTAATTTGTTTTTGTAAAAATAAGTTTTATGATTTGTCTAAACATAACCAATAATCTTTTTTAATTAAAATTGTTTGCCCAAACACTGCGTTTAGTACACTTTTGTTTCCCAGTTTTGTAGCCGTAGGATTCCAGCCCCAAGTTTGCCATTTCAACACGAATTATTAATTTAATTTAATAAAAAATTATTATAATAAAGTAAATCGTTGCTTATTATATATTCAACGGCGGAGGTGGAGAATTGCCCCTCGATATCAGTACAATTGATTAGTCGATGAGCCTTGGCCTAGACGGTTAACTTTTGAATTAAAAAAAAAAAAAATCCAAGTATTTTAAAGAACTTCGACGTATGAATTAAAACATACTCTCATAGTATTTGTTAAAATAAAGATTTTATACAATTCGTAGGTGTACAGTACGTATACATTTATACTTCCGTCCCTAGTTCCATGATTGATTGGATTTAGAAAGTCAAAATCAACGAGTATCAATCCAGCACCAGTAGTGAGGACATTTTTGCTAGTGCTTCTTTATCAGGTTACACGTGTTGCAATATGGGCCTTCGATGATCGTTTGCATTATTCTTCTTCTGGACACATTTGGCAAGTAGTGGCAATTTGACAGTGACAATAACAATAAAACAAAGACTTGTAAAAAGAGCTATGATTTCTAATTCTAATCTTGTTTGCTTTATAGATAATTCTTATCTTATCCACGTTGCAATCCCACATATTGGAAAGCAATTTATTGGGTAGATTTACAAATTACAGTATTTGCATGGACTTTATCCTTTCATAGTGCTTAAAGGCCAAAAAAGACTATTCCCTCTGGGACCCAAATACCTCTAAACACTTGCTATTTAGTTAGCAATTCCAAATACAAAGACTTCATTTAAACAATTTATGGAATTTAAATTTCATATTTATATTTTTATCGAGCACTTGATATTATATTTTAAGTCATGAATTCGACTATCTGTAATATAAATCATTTACCTCTAAGTTTGATATGTATATATATTGGAAGAGTGTCATGTTTTAGGGAAAGTCAAATATCATGAAATCATTCCCATGGAAGCTGTAGTGTGTCCCTATAATGAGGTGGCAGTCGGCAACTCTACAACTATTAAAATCAGTTATATCTTTTACTCGGTCAACAAAACGACAGGAACATAATTTTCGCGCTGGCATATGATTTTTGAAGTAGTGTCTTATATTTTAATCATTGTGATATTTATATTAATATTTAATTTAATAATTGAAAATACAAAATTAAATTTATCCATTAAAAAGAGAAAGAGCTATATAAGCAATAGGCTATTTATATGCAATAATACAACGACGTGTCACATGCAATTCAGTTATGCCAGGACTTGAGGTTAGTTAATTTGACATGCAAGTCTATAATAAAATATTACAGTAGTTCAATCTTATGGATTAGGACGAGGATTAGGGTCATGTCCTAAGAAGGTTATAACCATAGAAAGCTTCTGGAAGAAGAAGAAGAAGAAGATTAATATGTGATTTGAGACAGAGAATCTCTATACTAAAAATACATTTCCACAAAAACCAAATTTAATGCAACTATTGCATGCATCACTGTATCAGAAAACACATTTTACTGAAAGGGTTGCTCGGAAAATGACATCTATGAGAGCTTGTATCAATGTCATCTCTTACTCTGAAAATTTATTATATAATTGGAGATGAGTTCAACTGTTTACAAGAAACAGGTTTCTATCTGCAATCAACCAAAATAAAGCCAAGAGATTATTTTTCAATTTTAAATTTGACAACCTTAAATAAACAAATTCCCAAGGAAGAATTTGTATCTGCCATCAAGTCTACAAAGACCAAAGGAAGTTTTATGATGAATATCGAATTTATTTAAAAAAAAAAAAAAAAAAAGATTTTCTGGGATCTGCTTTGCTATGAGAAAATTATTATTTTTAATTACAACTAATTAATGCTAATCATCCTTTAAACAGTTGACTTTGATCTTTTCAACTCTTCAAAAGAATTAGTAGTAATAAACATTAAAAGGAACAAAAATTCTTAGTTTCTGCACATGTTAAACATTAAATATGTCTGTGATTAGCATCATCAATGATTCTAGCAAGTCTACCATCATTGCTTTTGGCAAATTCAAAATTTTTATATATTAAAAGAAGTGAAATCTATAATTCAAAATCTGAATTCAAAATCAGGAACAACGAGTATTTTCATTTGAATATTGAATTCAAAATCTGAAAGTATATAGTACTTCACAGTTTTTTATTGTCTAAAGTAAAACTAATCCAACATATGATCAATTGATTCAAATTTTCCCATTCTTAATTTCTTGTCAAAGGCAAAGAATTCGAAACGGACAACAGATTATATTTGAAAAACCAAAGAGAATATATACATACAGACACAAACATATATATAATGTCGACAAATTCAATTTTGCCAGCTCCATTTAAAATGCTATGCATGGCAAGAGGCTGGCATGAAAAATGCCATTCTCAAAAGCGTCGAACTTTCAAAATTATGCAACTTTTGTTTTTCTTTTTTTTTTTTCAAAAAATACTATATTTTTTTCCAACAAAAAAATGTGTGGAATTCCATATTACTTTTGGCATAAAGAGAGCTGCCTGCCAATAAAAGAACATGTCGTGAATCTAACTTATGAACAATTTTCAACGACAACAATTTCAAAACAAAAATTAAATGAGTTCGAAAGTCAAATGGAAGCTTTCTTCTAAAATTTGTATTGCTGTTTGTAGAAGGTTCAAGGTTTCATACTATAAAGCTATGATTCAGATCTTCAGTGTATATAATTTTGTCGGTTCAAGGTTACATTGAAGAGTCTGTCGGTGTCCTATGGAACTTTCGTGATTCAAGTATTACAAGAAATGAAATGTCGGTGCAACTAAATAGTTCCATAAATGCAATTTTATCTGCAATATTAGGGTTGGATCCTAGAAAAAAAAAATAATTATAAAGAGAAATATTTATAAAAAAAAAGGTAATGGACGACTTTTGTTTGAAATAAATGAATTCTATAATTTTTGTGAAATCCATGCAAATTTTTTTCTCAAAAACGACAACTTCTTGTGCAGTGCTCATGTCGTTGGGATACTTTAGTTTAAAAGCCCAAAGCAATTCAAAGCCTACCCATCAAATCAAAGTAAGCTCAAACTCTCCGAATTGCAAAGTTTCAAATTTCCCAACAATATCATTTATCAAGATATTATAACGTACGGCTTTGTCGTTTGGATATTGGTGCACCTTTTTCAGCACGGGAGAGACTCTCTTACGGTTCCTTTATCAGCATCCACTCACCAGTTAGTTCCATTTGTTCTGATGCAACATTTGCTGGTTCTGTTTGTCGTGAAGCATCATTTGTTAGTCCTAACTGTGGTACCGGTTCTGTTTGTTGGGATGCGACATCAGGGTATGCTCCCTCTTGTTGTGAGCCACAATTAGATAGAATGTCCTTCTTGTAGTTCCATTTCTTGAGAGGACATGGTTGGATAGAGATGTTTGTATTTCGCATTTGAGATATGGAGATATATACATATGATATTAAGAAGGTAAAATGCCAAGGTAAAACAAACACAACAAAAGTAAAAAACGAAAGTTATTTCTTATAGAACATATATGTAATATCATGAAGAAGATAACCAGAAACAATGATCATACCCTAGAATTCCAGGTCGTTGAGACCTTGGAACCTTGAACACATTGTACTGATCAGAATCCATAAAGGCGTACAGCCAGTTTGTTTGGCTATTTTTTTTTTTAGCATCTAAAAAACAATTACAACACAGTGTAAACTAATGTTATTAATAACTGGTTGCCACATTATTCTTATAGATAATATTAACTATAAGTCACTTTCAAGCCTTTCATAAGCGAAGAAGAATTCTTCTGGGTCTTTTAACCTATCAAAGGCCAAAGTTGGTTCCAAATTGACTGTAGATTGACTTTCAAATGAAGACGTCAACTAATACACTTATATTCTGTTTATCGCCATTAACTATACTTCCTATATATATAAAAACAAGACCCAGGTTTTGGGTGCTTATTTTACTTTATAAAATTTTCGTGTCAAACAATGGGAGAGGTAGAAGAAGTGCAAGAACTAGAAGACAAACGGGGAGGCCTTGTTGAAAAAGAAAAAGATTTATTCGACGATTTAGAGGCTGGTGGAAGTAATAGCCCTCATGTTAATCGTCAGGTAATTGCTAGTGCCAGTTTATGCTTCTGAGTATTTACTTTCGTTTTATAAAAAAAGAAAATTTTATTAACAGAGAAGAAAAATTATGAGGGGTTAATATATATAATATGTTTTTCCAAATCAAGACAATGAATATAAACTAAAAAAAAAGGAGGAAAGACATACTGATTGTGATTGAATATCTGTTACTGAAACTTTTCCAGATTTGATTAATGTATAAAAAATTGCCACAATAAATGCAAAAAGGAAAATGCTTGGAAATTTGAGTTTTGCTGTTTGCCCTATGGCCAAATAATAAAAAATACTACAATATTATAAATGTCATAATCTTTGCGTTTTTATTTATAGTTAGTTTGATTTTAAAAATATTACAATTGGTGGGTATGCAGGCAGATTGGACAACTGTTTTGAAGCTTGCATCCCAATGCATAGGAGTAGTTTATGGAGATTTGGGTACTTCTCCATTGTATATGTTACCTGGAGTTTTCCAGAATGGGATAAAGCACAGTGATGATCTTCTTGTTGTTTTATCTTTGATCTTTTACTCCATTATTATCAGCTTGGTTAAGTATGTGTTCATCGTTTTACCTGCAAACGACAATGGAGATGGTGAGCTTCATACTAAATTATTTAAACTAATAGTAATTTTATCAAGGACAAAGTAAAAAAGGAATAAAAGGTTATACATACATATATATTATCTTATTGAACTTTTGTCAATTGCAGGAGGAACCTTTGAATTGTATTCTTTAATATGCAGGCATGCGAGAGTGACTTTTGATACCAACTTAGCAGGCGGAGGACAAAGAAGTTTCCACTTACAAGTTGGATTTACCAACTCGGCGCCGAGTAAAAATGGTTTCATATGCAAAATCATGGGTATAAAATAGCAATGTAATGAAGGATGTTCTTTTGCAGGAATTCTTACACCTTGTATATCTGGTAACCAAAATATATTTATATGTATATTTTTGAAGCCATACTGTCAAAATAAAATGCAATAATGTGGATTTCAGAGGTGATTTTGATTTTCTTAATCCAGGTTCAAAGATTTGGAACACATGAAGTTGGTTATAGTTTTGCTCCAATTCTAGTACTATGGTTTGTTTTGATTGCATTTATTGGGATTTTCAACTTCTTGAAGTATGACCGGTGTAATCAGAGCTCTTAATCCATGGTACATCAAACAGTATTTTCAAACAAATAAAAATGACGCCTGGATTTCTCTTGGAGGTGTTGTTTTGTGCCTTACAGGTTCAGAAGCGTTGTTTGCTGATTTGGGCCATTTCAATATTCGCTCAATACAATTAAGTAGTAGCGCAGTGCTGGTTCCCTCCATATTGCTTGCTTATCTGGGCCGATGTTACTATCTTCGCAAACAGAGCTCTGAAGTTTTTGCGCCTCAAATCAACACTCTTCTAATGATTGCCTATGTGTTAGTCACTGATGAGGTTCTAGAGTAATACAAGAATCGTACTTGGTAACCAACTCACAGAGAGTGAAGCAAGAAAGGGTTTCTCAGTATTCTGAAAGAGTAAAGTAAAATGCTGAGCTGTAAAGAAAGTGAATATAAAATAAATACAGCAATATATATGTTAACAGTCACTCTTGGCTTCAAAATCACTATTCAAATAGGCTATCTATATAGTAATTAATTAGTTAAAGATAGAATTTTGATTATTTTAATTAATATCTTTACATTGACTAATTCTTTAATTTTCTTCTAACAGGAATTGCTGTGACATTCGTTTTACACCATAACTACTTGTTCTCATTATGGTTATGATATGGAAGACAAATATAATTATCATAATCATCTATATATTAACAATAGGTTCAATAGAGTTGCTATTTTTGAGTTCTACACTATAAAAGTTTGTTGATGGAGGATATCTTCCTTTACTCTTTGCCTTCGTTGTGGTCTCTGTTATGTTAGTATGGAATTATGGCTACAGGGAAAAGTACCAAGTACGAGCTTGAAATTAAAACTGGAGTAGGAAAGTTTACTGATATAATCTCCAATACAAGAATCCATCGCATTGATGGTCTTGGTTTATTCTATACCCAGCTTGTTCGAGGGATATCTCCTATATCCCCTCGTTATGTGTCAAGCGTTCCAGCTTTACATTCAGTTCTTGTATTTGTTTCAGTCCAGTCTTTGCCTATCGGTAAAGTTCCTGCAGAGCAAAGGTTTTTGTTTCAAAGATTCAAGAAAGGATCAAGGGGCTCAATTCGAGGAAATGCTAGGTAATCATTTGAGGGAATTTATTCAAGAAGATAATAGCAATAATGGTGGAGAAGATATGCAGCAGAGGGAAATGGCTTCGGTTGATAAAGCTTTAAGAGATGGCATGGTTTATTTGATGGGTGAAGGTGAAGTTATGGCTGTAGGTCTAGTTGGTTTAAGAAATTGATTGTAGATCATCTATACAATCGGTTAAGCAGGAATGCGAGACAATCTGATGAAGTTTTCTTGATTCCTCGCAAGCAATTACTCAAAGTAGGCATGACTTACCAGGTTTAAATTGTTGAAGCAAGTTGCATTCTACACATAATAAACTCGTAAAATCATACAGGTAATTTATTTCTTTTATGTTAAGTTTATTTTGCCTTCAAAGAACGTTAGTTTACAAATATTCCTAATTGAGTAAAGAAATTCAGTGTAGATTATTTGCCATTGGTTAAGCAGTAGTGTCTGATTTCTATAGACTAATTAAACATCATAATTTAGTTACTTAAATTACTTTTCCATTAAATTTAGGCAACCAAACACTTACTCCTTCCTTCGAAATTAATTAATTATATAGTCATGATTCCTGAACTCAAGCTGAGTTCACAAACCCACAAAAAAATAACATGAACATGAAGAATTCGACCTAGCTACATTTCAATACAGAGCAGCTTGTTCAACCAAATCCTTGTACTTATCAGAAACGAAAGATTTCACCTTCATTGCGGGGCCCCCTTTATCTTTTCCTGGAGACTCGTACTTTATCCCAATTATAGTTGCCAAACCTGTAAAACAAATTCAATTGGATTGAACTTGATCTATTTGAGAAATTTAATCACAGCAGAATATCCACAACGGCTTATATAAGAAATGAAAAGTTACGAATCTAAATCTGAATTCTTGGAGCACCAGCACTCATAAATGAAGTTTATGGTTCAAGTAATTGCAGCTGTAAATAATATTCTATCATTTTTGAAGAAGTAATTCAAGTTTTTCACCTTGCAGACTTGTGACAAAAGAAGTTCAGAATCTATTGTTGGTTTTTTTTTTTTTTTTTTTTTTTTTTTTTGAATCTTACAAATGAATTTGATAGTAAGGTTTCTTTTGAAATGTTAAAAAAATAGCATAGTAAACATGTACAGGTCTTTAAACATCTTATTAGAATGGGACTTCCAGAGGTACAGAAACAAAAGCCATAAATCAATCGACCAAATAGAAATGCTAGAGAAAAACCAATATTGAGATAAATGAAGTAGAAAGATTCCAAAGCACCCCAATTAAATAGGATAGAATCATAAAAAAATTGAATGATTTGTAGTGATCAATTCGCAGAACAAAGGACTCACTTTCATGAACACGGCCATATAAAAATCTCTCCCCTTTCCAATACTCCAAAGGTCTTGACCTGATCCTGGTGCTTCTTCTTACCCCAGCTTCCCATGACATACCGCAACCTACAATAATAAAATCTTCCAGCTCAATAACTCAAAAAACAAATATGCACTCACACAATTGCAGAGAGCAGTGGTGGTAGCAGCACAGTAACTGATGTAAGGTTAAATGCAACAGTAAGAACCTGCAAGGCTTTTCCCTCTAGAGCGAGTTGTACACTTGTTTTTTTTGCTTGGGCATGAATTTGCTTTGTTTCTCTCGTCAATTGACACCGCATTAGATTCCTGATTTTTCTGTTGCGCAAAGGACAATAGAAAGAAATTTCATACAGAACCATAACCATCATACGAAAGAGAAGCTTACAACAAAAGTTCATTTCTTTTTCATAATAAAGTTGTTTGCTGGCTCTTTACATTTTTTTCCCTTCCTTTGATTCATGAAGCATGTTTAGGTAGGGACGGCCAGAGGGAAAAGCACCAAGAGGGTAGAAATCACAATTACAGGAGGCACCAATAATTTGAACTATATGATTTCAGTTTGAAAATTAGCAACCAGATCTTGATGTTGATTACCTATTATATTATCATCATTCTTTTTGTTTATATGCATTGGAGGTAGTTCACCATTAAAGGAACTATCTGATAAAATAGATGTCCTACATCTATCAGAGTCACAGTACGAAAGTTGGCAATAAAAAGGAATGATAAAAATAATGAAAAATCTAACAAAATAGAGATACCAGTATTTGGAAGAACAAAAGGAAATATAAATACTTCACAGGGCATACCTAAAGTAAAGGAATTAAAGACCTCTTCTATAAGTGTGAAGCCACAGTTTGAACCAAAGTGTAACTAAAACTCCTAATATAAATAGACACTAAACACCAAATTAAAAGAAATGGACAAGAAGAAAAGTGGACCTTATTGTTATTTTCTGAATCTGTGTCTTGGGTTTGATCAAGGGCATTGTCCTGGCATTCAAGGCACAAATCCATTGGTTGGTCTTCAGGCACTGTAGAATCTGTCAGAAAAAGAAATGGAAATGGAAGAAAATCACACCAATGGAGAAGATTATAAATCATTATATGTTAATAACTGAAATAAACCCATACAAATGGCCCGGTGATGTCATTTTAAAGATTATATGTCATTATCGGTTAATAACTTAAGGAATTACAGTTTGCTTGGCAAATACTTGCCTTTCTTTGAGTGCAAAAGTACTTTTCGGCATAAGTTCTTTAATACGAGGAAAACATATAGGACACAATCAGGTTGGATTGGCAAGTTCAGGTTAACAATAACAATACAGGATTGAAGACTGAATGCAACAGTAAGCACCTGCAAGACTTCGCCTTTTGGAGATAACTTTATTATCTTGTCTTCTTTCAGAACTTGATTTCACTTTGCGTGGTTTCTTCTTGGATTTGACTTTAGGTTCCTGAATTTTCTGTTGGACATAACAGAACAATATACTGTATAGAAGAAAGCTACCAAAAACAGCAAATAATACCTTTTCCAGTAAATAAACTAATTAACTAGAACTTTTTTTTTATTTTCTTTATTGATGCAGCCAACAGGGAAAACCTAACAATTTCTTCTACTATTACCACTATTTTTCTGATGCTTGTTGTGTTACTTGAACATAGAGCACATAATCTCGCATCAGATAAGAATTGATGCTATATTTACAATTTACACTGAAACTACAAGAGAAGTTCATGTACATAATAATTTAAAAGAAAATAATCATAAAATGAAACCCTCATCAGTTAGACTAGGTCTTCAGGCTTCAGTTATCAGAGCACACAACTTAAACTCTGTACTACAATGTGTCAACTGTCAACTTCATTATAAGCTAATATCAGCCAGAAGTACTAAAAATGTTTTAAATAACTTCCATTACAGGCTAGGTGGAGTAGGATGTATTGAACGAGCATCATCACTCAGGGTGGAACCCCTCATTTGGATAAGTTGTACTGCAGTAAAAGTTGGCTAATGGCAGTTGTTAGAGGAGTTGAAAATGGTGAAGTTCAAGATGGAAAGTTGCATTAGTTGGGATTATTTGATATGATTTTTAAACTTTAACTTGGATGAGGTGTAATGCAAGTTCTTTAAACAAAATAGATAGTCCAAATATTGACCTGAAAGTCTAAAGGACATCAAAACAATTAACTAAGCAAGAAAATAATGGCGAAAAAATTGAAGACCTCAGCCTCCCCTGACAAAAGCCATATCTGATGAATCTCATTTAAGAGATGTGAACCAAAATTTTAACCAGACACAAACATTAAATTAAGTAAAAGAATGAATGAGAAGAAATACACACCTCGTTTTGCTGTTCTGGAGCAGTGTCTTTAGTTTGTTCTGGAGCACCATCTTGAATTCCATGGTCACCATCTGTTGTGTGTTCACCACTGGATGCAGTCTCTGATTGACCTAGCAGAAAAAAATAATTAAATAAATCAGATTATAATTGAAATTACCAACAGAAAGACCATGTAAATAAGAAGTTCCCAGTCCATAAGCAAAGTATTTGGTGCCAACACATCTTAATCAACAATAACCTCCCAAAGTTCTATTAGAAGCTTGTTAAGTCATCATTAAAAACACAATCTCCAATTTCAAGAAAAATGTTGTTTTACAGAAAAAGGAGTTAATAATATATTGAGAACTAAAGCAGGTGGATATTGATTTTGCAAGCACGTTCAACTTACTGTCCATGCCAAGGTTTGATCTGCAACTGGTCATGTAATGAAGTGATTGCTACACCTCCACCTCCACCTCCACCTTCATTATAATCATGAGGAAGTATTCCCCACCCAAAAGTTTATCACCCTAATCTAGGCCTTGTCTACAAACCAACCTTCAAATATGCTTGTGTTCTAAGGCATTTATCAAGATAAAGGAACTAAGATTTTTTATAGCAGGATAAAAGACATACAGAGAGACCAAAGATCTATGGAGTTGGGAAACCTTGTTACTGAATGGGCATCCACTCACCAGATGGTTGAATTTCTTCACAAGCAACAAGTTCACAAGTCTACTAGTGGATGTAAATTTGATGAATTCTCAGGGTATTCGGACCTCCTCAAGCTGCCTTGGCCAGCAAATGGTAAAAACAAAGGTGGAGAGAAACTAATTGATGACCTTATTCTGCCTTTAGCCCCTGTTAGAAAACTCACTAACAACAGAACTTTTCCCAGATATCTTCTTACAAACTTAATTACCACCTGCCACCTTTAACTTTAGTGTGTTATTTTACATTGATCATTTATTCTTTCAAGAATGTGTTTGTTTACACAAAACATTCCTGCATTACGATTTATGAAAGGTAATTTTCTGGCATTGCCAACTCAACTAACATTCAAGATTTAAAGTGTGTGCTCGGATTAGAAGGTGTCAGTCTACCAGGCCTATATATTCTAGAATAAGTGAACAATTTCTGGATACGAAAAGAAGAAAGGAATATCGTGGTTCTCTGCAAGTAACATTATCCCACCAAAATATTCCAAGCTACCAGATAGAGAAGTAACTGATGCCGACAGCAGTTAAATTTTTGAAATTATAACTAATAAGTATGTCCCATTAAGTAAAGAGAGAGAAAAATTACTATACCAAGCTTATTCTGAATGCTATTTGATGTTTGCACAAGGAACTCATCTGATTTTCCATCAGTCTGTGCAGAAGCCATAGCTTCCTGCTGCACACCTTCCGTCTGTATTGTAGCAGAACCTCACAATGTAACATTACAGATGGATACGTCCAAAATAATGCAAATGCTAAAACGCAAACGCAACAGAAAACTCACCATGTCTAGTTCATTGTTTTCATTTGTCTGAATGTCTGCATCAACATCAGCCAGACTTCTCCCATTTATGACTTCAACATCCATTCCAATATTGTTATCATCCAACTCAGGACCCGATTCTCTGGGGCCAATCTCACTACCAGAAACAAGATCACTCAAATTTTCATTGACACCTTTCTCACAGGAACTGGAAAAACCTTCAATTGCCACTTTAGTTGAACTTGTAGTTATAACTACACCATCATTTTCTTCACTTGTTACAGGGTCCAGCTCACCAGAGCGCAAAGCATTTTCCACATCAACTGGATCAAAAAGTTTATTAATGTTTCCAACAGGAGGAGTAGTTCTTGCTGGGGAATCATCAATATCAACAGCTGAAAATGGATCGCTTGATGGATTTGACTGAAATATATGTTTCTTCAATAATGATAATGAAGCCAGTGGACTTTTTGGTGGAGTAGGTGAACCAAAACCAGAAAGAGGAATTTCTTTATTCTTTAGCTTCAGTGGAGTTACATTCCTTGTTGCTTTCAACAAATTGTTTATGTCTGATAATACATTCCTAGGCTTTTGCAAGTTTACTCCAGAAGCCTTAAAATCTATCCCTTGAATATCCTGCATCTCGGGAAGGTTTAACTTCCCGATGTAAAGAGGTTTGATCTGCAACCGCTCCTGTAGTAGGTTGGTTGTTCCATCTTCATCTAGTTCTTCAAAATCATTACCAAGCAATTCATCAAGAAGCTTACTAACCCTGTTCTCAGCCTTGAGTAGTGAACCTATATGGAAATAGTTATTTATCTTGTCAGGCATTTAACAGAGAAAAGGACATCAAAGCTTTTTCAAAAGTAGGCTAGATCTTCATGGAGAGACTCTCTTACTGTTCCTTTATCAGCGTCCACTCACCAGGTAGTTCCATTTCTTCTGATGCAACACTTGCTGGTTCTGTTTGTCGTGAAGCATCATTTGTTAGTCTCAACTGTTGTGGTGATACGTTTACCGGTTCTGTTTGTTGGGATGTAACATCAGGATATGCTCCTTGTTGTGAGCCACAATTAGAGAGAATGTCCTCTCCAGACATTTCTTGAGAGGACATGGTTGGATAGAGATGTTTGTATTTCACAGTTGATCTCCTGAGATATGGATATATATGATATTAAGAAGGTAAAACAAACACAGAAAAAGTAAAAAACGAAAGTTATTTCTTATTGAATGCATGCAATCTCAGAAAGTAGATAACCAGAAACAATGATCATACCCTGGAATTCCAGGTCGTTGAGACCTTGGAACCTTGAATACATTGTACTGATCAGAATCCGTAAAAGCACGGCCAGTTTGTTTGGCTATTTCTTTTTTAGCATCTAAAAAACAATTACAACACAGTGGGAGCCATGTAAATAAAACTGGTTGCCAGATTATTCTTATAGATAAGAATAACTATAACTCACTTTCAAGCCTTTCATAAGCGGAGAAGAATTCTTCGGGGTCTTTTAATTTATCAAAGTCCAAACTTGGTTCCAAATTGACTGTAGGTTGACTGTCAAATGAAGACGTCAAATAGTACACTTATATTCTGTATATCTCCATTAACTATACTTTCTATTTTATCTTGTGACAATTATGTAGGCTTTACCTTATATTGGGAAGCAAAGAAAATCGAGGACGCTTGCGACGCTTGCGATTTAACCCTGGCCTTTGTCCCCATGGATATTGCACAGCTTTTTCTGTGACAACATTTTTGTCTTCTGTGGCTGCAATATTGGTCGTTTTAGCTTCCGGAGCTTCTGCAGTATTTTCTAAAATGCTTTTTGCCTGCTGTATAAGCCTATCAGGATTTTGTACAGGCTGAAAAATAAACATAGCATGAAGTCAACAAAGAGAGAAAAACCAATCCAAAAGAATGCAAACTGCCCTTTTCAGTTATGCCCAGATGAAAGGAAAGGGAAAAAAAAAAAAAAAAAAGAGCGGCCTAATGTTCCAAATTCCATTGCATTTCCTCAGTAATCGCATAGAGTTCAACTGCAAGCTTATAAATTTAACACCTGAGATGGCAAACGTTCAATTCCATATGGAAATTACATCATTTCACTCACCAAACAAACCCCACTAAAACTAATAAATCAATGATTGTCGTAGAGGGAGGTAAAGCAGCAACCTAAAAATTTATTTATTAGCTGAAAAACTGTACAAAAAATTAAATGAATCCACTTAAATAAATATTTTACTTCCATTTTCAGTTTAACTCAAAACAAACCCTAATCTTACTTTCATTCGCCGTGACCAAACAAGCCCTAAATTTAAAAAATAACAACGATAATAATAATCAAAGAAGTTAAAAGCATATAAAAATAACTAAAATAGTATCCAAAACACGAAAAACAAATCACAGTACAGCGCAATCAGATGGAAAAAATCAAAGCTCAGATTGAAAAAAAATTCATAGAAATCCTGAAAAAAATTTTGAGGATTCAGTACAATTTTGAATGGAATCAGAGTAAATACTGGAATGGAGCTTAAAATAAAATAAAATACCTAGATAGAGAAAGAAAGAGAGAGCAAGAGTGGTACCAGGGATTTAAGGTAATCATGGATGGAGCGAGGATCGTCGGAATCCAAAGGCTGAGGCGGATTGGGAAGAGATGCAAATGTTCGGGCAAAGAGAGACAGTTCTCTATATCCTTCTAGCGGATCCGCTAGATTTGCCATTGTTAAGTTCTTGCTCCTTTTCAAGTAGGTAATAACTGTATCTGTATGGACCAGAATTCATCAGCAGCATAGAGAGTGAATTCGAAAAGGTAGAAAAAGCGGGAGGGAAGGACGTTTTCTAAAGAAGTTTCGTTTATTTTGATGCTTTTACGCTGTCTCGCTGGGCCGTGCCTTGAGCCCGTAATTCCTGCGAAAAGCGAAAATTCCTCATGAGTGCATAGCTTTAAAGGCCTAAACCGTAAATATACCCGAACTTTGTTTGTTTCACAATTTCACTTTAATTTTTACCCTTTTTTTCAATTTCACTCTAATTTTAACCTTTTGTAATAATAAGGTCCTCAATTGCAATTAATAACATAATTGCAAATAAAAAGTACATCTATCTTTTTAAGTATAATATCTTATTATTGAATAAATGAAAAAATCAATAATAAATAAAATTTCACATGTCTTTTGACTATTAAATTATATTTATATCCAGACACATTTATAAATATAAAAATATCATATTTAAAACATATAATTAAATGATTAAGAAGCTAGTATTTCTTTTATTAAATGAAAAATAATTTTACTATATTATCAATAAAAATTTTTTTGAACAAATTACGTAATTGAAAACATATTTTATTAATTTAATTGATATATCGTGCTTTAAAATTTGTTTGATAGATAAGAAAATTTTATTTATTAAATTATTAATTATTATATTTATTTTAAAATTTTATCTCAACTTTAATTGGATATATATCTATATATATATATATATATATATATATATATATATTAGCAGATTAGGTATGACTATAGACACCAGTGTGGCTCCCAAACTTAGCAAAAATATCAGATATCACGTATGACACTTTATTTACTATATTTAATTTGAGTATACTTATAAATGATGAAATCCAGTCTTTCAATGAAAAATAAAATATAAAAACTTTAATAAATTATAAAACAAATCTCGATATAATTCGTTTACCAAATGTAAGCAGAAAAAAAAGTTTCGTAATTTCATGCCTATAAATTGCAGGCTTGAAAGTACAAAATAGCAAATACAAGTCTGAGAGGCAACAAACTAGCAAATAGAAGCCATGGATAGAGGTTTTAAGGAAGTTGTTGTATTGATGATATTGACAGTAGCGAGTCTTATAGTTATGGTGGCTGCATCAAATGAAGCCTCTTCACCCCCATATTCCGACTATGATGATCCACCTGCACCAAGCCATGATTGGAAACACTCTCTCTGTTCTTGTAGCGTAGAATGTGCAGAGGACTGTCATCCAACTGCGCATCACTTCCCTGTCCTTTGTATGAGTAAATGCGCACTAAAATGTTTGAAAACGTCTCTACCTCCCCCTTATTTCGTTTCCAATTGTGCAAATTCCACCACCTCTAATGGTATATAAATCTATCTACTGTTTCTTTTCATAGTTTTGCTTAAATTTGATATGTCTTTTACTCTTTCTTTCGTATAATTCTCTTTTTTTTTTTCGGATGTTGCAGATAAAAAAGAATTGGAAAGCTACAAGGCCTTGGAACAAGTTGGAAGATTTGTAGATTCTTGTTACAAGAACTGCAAGGAGCTGATAAATTAGCAGTAATTCCTGATGGTTCAACGTCTTTTGTTTGATTCTAAAAAAGAAGTTAGATGATAATAAAAACTTGTGAAATAAGTAATATAATTATATAATTCGAAGAATGGAAAAAATATATATATATTAAAGATGCTTTTGTCCTTCAAACCCTGCCATTTCTACCTTTATATATAATTATAATTATACAGTATAGTTTTTTTTTTTTTCCTTTTAACTTTCACAGTGGCAATATCGTTTTGTCAAAAAGAAAAATAGTTATGAAACTAAAAATAAAGCAATTATTAATTTTCATTGAAATAATTTTATGAAATTCATTTATAAATCTAAAAAAATAAAAAAAACAAAAAATTTAGTTTTATGCATTTAATGATTATGTTATGATATAATTTATAATACAAAACTAAAAAATTTAAATTTTAATAATAAAATTATCCATCTTTTAATATTCTAAAATTATTATGTAAAAAGTATTTTAAAAAATAAAAATAAATAAAATTTCAACTCTAAACTTATTTTAAATATAAAAAAAACGTTTGCGAATTATAATGTGAATTTACTTATACAAAAACAGATTCTATTTTTTAAAGCATTTATCAATTATATAAAAAAATAAAAGGATGAATATTTATTTATTACTTCTTAATTATGGAAATTTGATTTTCTTTTTTTTTTTATTACAATTTGATTTTCTTTTAAGTTTCATAATTTTTTCACTGTAAAAAAGGTTTCGCGATTCTCCCGCTAATATATATCAAATATAGTTGGGCCCACACCACTTTTAGTCAACCCGATAATCGTCAAGTCCAAAACTACGTAATTGGGCCTGACAGATGGACTGGATTTAGAATTAGAGGCTTTCCTACACTTTTCCCCGCTTCGTCGAGCATCACTCGAACCCGAATCAAATGAAACTGGTAAAATTTGATTCTTTAATACAGGATGAGTATGGAAACTACAGCAGTCCGATCCGAATCCGTTTCTTTTTCTTTCTTCTTTTTAACCAATTCATTCACTGTTGTTTTGGATCGACTTATCCGATCCGTCCATGTTCCGGATGGTACGGGCATTAGAAAACCCGCCATTAGCTGACCCATGAGCGCATACCTTACTAAAACCCCCGATACTTTTTCGTTAGCCAGTTCTCGGGTCAATTTCACCGAAGTTTTTAGTTCATCAATAAGCACTTGCATGGCTATGTAGAAAAAACGGAAGAAGAAGAGCAACGAGGAGTTTAGGTAACTAGATATATTTTTAGTATTCAATTTGGTCTTGTTGACGGATTTGCGATCACTTCAGGTGCTGGAAGTTTTGCCTTTAAACTTGATAATGGAAGCTATTAATTGCATATTAATTGGCGCTAATCATTTCTTGCTCGGTTAGTATTTGGAATTTAGAATTGAAACTCAAAATCGAGTTTTGTGCTTTTCTCGGTTTCTAATTGTTAAAATTCCATATTTCAAGAACGAAGAAATGGTCCATTCTTGATTGATTGACATTGTAGTAACTTGATATTACGATTTTATTTTTTGATTTAACATGCCCTATTGTGAGTTTTGATTAGGCTTTGCTTATTGTCTGTTCAGATTGTAGGTTGTATCTGTGCAACACATTCAGTTGAAGAAGGTTTTTGGCTTGAAGGTTTTTCTTTTTTGTGGGAGTGTTTTGATATGTCTGATTCAAAGTCAAGTAAAGAAAAGGGTGATACAAAGAGGAATCTTCCTTCTTGGATGAATTCAAGAGACACTGGAAGTAAATCTAGTGGAAAGAAGTTAACTAGCTCCGATAAAAATGAGGAAAGCAAAGAACACGAAGACAATTACAATTCCAAGGAAACTACCAGAAGCAGAAAATCTACGGGTCCCAGTTCAAGTTCTTCAAACTTTTCTAAACTTTTGGTATTGCAATTTATTTTTCAATCTAATATACCTATATCTCGTTTGAGGTTTTCCATTGGTTGGTGGTGACGTTATGAGTTTTGAATTGGACAGGAAGGTGTAGTATTTGTGTTGTCTGGGTTTGTTAATCCAGAGCGTGCAACATTGCGTTCACGGGCTCTGGAAATGGGAGCAGAATATCGACCAGATTGGAGCTCCGAGTGCACACTCTTGGTTTGTGCATATTCAAATACTCCCAAGTTTCGACAAGTGGAAGCAGATTGTGGAACGATTGTTAAGAAGGTCTTACTCTTGTTATTTGGAGTTTTTTCATAAAACGAAAGGATTAAAGAAAATTTTTTTAGCATAATTTACAGGTCATATTTCTTTGTATTTTAGATTGTCAATTAAAAGGTTAATAATTTTATATCAAGGTTGATTGCACATCATGAATATTTCTAAGCTCATAGGATAAATGAAGACTTCTCTATCGCAACTAGAAGTGATTATAGTTGCTGCTTATCTGATGCTTGCACTTGTTTGACAAGCCTGAATATCATAAAGTGTTAGTTTGTTTTTTAATTGCCTTGCTTCCGTTGTTCTTCCTGCCAGCCTTAATCATTTAAGATTCTGGTTATTGAAATAGACAAGTCTAGAGTTGCTCCAAAAGTGAAGAAGACAAAGAGTCTTTGCACTTCTCTGCTCTATAGCATATTATTGTTTGGGTCAGGATGTTGTTTTGTTAGTATTTTGTTCTGACAATATTATGCCTCTAGTTTTAAGTTCCAAATACCCTAGAATCAAATACCATTCTGAGCTTTCATGCTGTTACAATTGGTTATGAATGTCAATATATGTGTAGAGGTAATCTTATGATGTTTAGTTTGTCTTCCTCAGGAATGGATATTAGATTGTTACAGCCAGAAGAAGCTTGTTGAAATTGATAGCTATATGATGCACGCTGGGAAGCCATGGCGGAAAACCAACGTTACTACCGAGAGTAGCAGTGGTAATGAGTTTTTATTCCTGTTTTTTTGTTAATTTTTATCCATCTACAAAATGCTATTATCTTCGCTAATAATAAAAGTTTGCATTATCTTGTACTTATTTCTTGGATTTACCCCTACGGTTTTACATAATGAAATTGGGAACTGTAATGTAAATGGAAATGGTATAGTGGAATCAGTCTGAATCAGATTGAATCATTCTGAATTAACTTCCATGGACATGACGTTTACGGCCAATCATCCAAATTAACAATAAAAAATAATTGAATAAATATAAGTTAAAAAATAGAAGTAATAAAACATGCAAGATATAAAGTGAATAAGTGGACAAAACATGAGAAATGGTATTTTGTCATGTTTCTTCTACTATTTCTAGGTGATTGGTGAATCACCAGTAGAGAAACGAAAATGACATAACAGTGGACTAACATTCTGTTATGAAACAGCTGAAACATCGCAAAACGGCCGTTTTTTAAAACCGTGTTTACCCTCCTCTCCATGTGAGTGTATATGTTTGTCTAGATATCATGTTTAAGACCAAGCATGCCTCCATCCCACACACTTTCATTGCCTTGACAAAGATGAATTAGCTTCTTTTATTTTTCACCAGTTATAACACTGTTTCTGAATGTTGTCAATGGAATTAGACTGTATTGCATTACCAGCTTGCTAGTTTCTAGCATTTTCTTCTCCCACAGTTAGGGGCAAACCTGGTAATTTAAACCAAGGGGGGGAAAACCTTTGAACACCTAAATCAGGAGAGAGAGAGAGAGAGAGAGAGAGAGAGAGAGGGGGGGGGGGGGGGGGGGGGGGGGGGGGGGGGGTGGGTTTTAAGGTGAAAGGAAAAAGTAATTAG
>CANUEP010097748.1:0-22055 GCA_947857235.1 Jatropha podagrica
ATCAACCACCTAATTAATAAAATTAATCAATCAAAATACCAAAATTAATTATCCTAAAATCAAATTAACCTCCTTAATTAACATAATCCCAACTAAAATTAACAAATCTCAACCTATACTAAATAATCAATTAACTACCATCATTCTATCAATATACCACAAAATCAAATAAATTGATTTCCACAAATACTCTATTTAACTAATTACTCAATCAAAATACTAAAATTTAAATTAACATACTAAAAATTGACTAATCAATTACCTAACAATATAATAAAATCAAATAATCAAAATTCTAACAATTAACCATAAATATATAAAAATCCAACCAAACAATTGTTCAAAATCCTAAAATCAATCAATTATCAAAATACTCTAATTAACTAATTAATTATTGAATATTAACTAATTAATCAAATAAATTCTGTAAATAATAAAATTAATACCCAATAATAAAAAACTCCCGATGATCCTTGAATCGAAGGAGGAGGAGACGGTGGCCGGCAGCAAGCTCTGCTTGCTGTGGTTGCCGGGAGCTGCTGCAACGGAGGAGACGGTGGCTGGCAGGAGACGAGCGGCTGGAGGTGTGGCTGGGTCTGGTTCGCACGTCAAAGGAAGGAGCTGTTGGAGCTGAGTCGCGCGATGGAGGAGATGGTGGCTGGCTGTGGCGGTCCGGCAATCGCATAGAGGGAGAGCTAGCCAAAGAGATGGAGACCGCGAGAGGAAGAGTTTAAAGAAGAGGAGAGAGAAATTGAGAGTGAGGGAGAGAGAAAGAGGGAACTGGAGTTGGAGGTGTGGTGGCTGGCGTCGACTTGAGGCGTGGCTGGTGGTGGAGGCACTAGTAGCGCAATGAGAGGGAGTGGCTGGGAGAGGGCTGCGAGAGTGAGTTGCGAGGGAGGTGTCAACGGAGAATGAGAGAAGGAGAGAAAAATAAAAAAGAAAAGATAGAAAAGAAAGAAAGAAAAAGAATAAAATAAAGTTAAAATTATTAATAAAAATAAACCGTCTATCAAGGAGAAAAAAATAGTAAAGCACAGTATTTTTTAAAAATATTCAATTCGGATTTAATTTAAATTAATTTGGTCCAATAAAAAAAATTGGTCCGATTTTTATTCGATTAACGATTACTCGATTAATTATAGGGCGAACCAAAATGATTTTCGATCCCAATAATATTACGTGACGTAATATTATTGGCTAATAATTTAATAATTAAATTTAAATAAAAATTATTTTAAAATAAAAATTTCGGGATATTACACTCTCTATGTTTTTTTTATTCTTTTTATTTCATCACTTTCCTTTCTTATTCACTTATAAGTTTTTCTTTTCAATTTCATCATTTTTCTCAGTTTTTTTATAATTTTCGTCCTTATATTTTTACTTGGCTCACTATATTCATGTGTTCTTAAACTTTATAAAATCATTTCGATTTTCACTTTATTTAATATTTATTTTTTACTTTCATTTAATATTGATTTTTACTTTTATTTAATAAGCAGATGTTGAAACCCTATCAAATTGGATTGATTTGTGCCGAAATGTGAGTCATTTGAGTTGAAGAACCATTTGGATGGAGTTTTCGATTTTGTTTGTCTTATTAAAATAAATTGTAAGTGGATGTTGTCCTATTCTTAATTTACGATTTTTTTTTTCTTCTTGTTTAGAAATTTTATATATAGTTTTTCTTTGTTTTGTTGAGTCATTTGTTTTATAATAATTAAACCATTTAAATTATAATAAAATAGCTTTTAATTTATAGAGGTAAAAATTAGTTACAAAGGGTACATGCAATTTTTATCTGCAGATCAACAGTCAATTTTTTTGTTACATGTTTTGTATTAATAAGAGTTATTATTTTTCTTTATTTAAGTAGCTCCAGGAAATGAGAATCCTTCTATTCTTATTTCTATTGCCACAAAACTTTACATTATTGAGCTTGGTGTCCAATTAAGTCGAACTTTCTTTTTCATATTTTAGAAGTGCCATATTCAGATCTTATTTTAGATTTTCATTTGCAACTATTAGTGGTCTTCTTGAATTCAATTGCTCTATTGTACATGGTTTAAGTACGTGTTCTTCGATATGTTAATTAATGGTTTGGAAACAATACTGCTATTTATTTTATGATTTGGTTTAATTATTTGTTAAGTACATACTCATTTGTTCTGGGAAGCTATTTGTTTATGATTTGGAGACAACTACTGCATTATAAAAAAGTTAAATTACTCCAGATCTTACATTTTGACAGCTTAAGCTTTTTGTAACACCCCTTATTTGGTCTTGTAGGAGTAGACAGTAAATGTTATATTCTATACTAAAAATACAGATTGATTTGCTTAATAAATTAACATGATAATTAAGTAAGAAAATAATTTGTTAAAGAAGAGGGTAAAATTTTTTCTCTTAATACTTCTTTGTTACATTAAAATGTCAACGAAAGATTTAATAATTTCACAAAAACTTTTAAAATAATTTTATAATTTATATAAATAAGTTTCCAACAAAATCAAATAGAAGAACAAATCCCTGTAGAATGAAATTATTTTTTATTTACCTATAAATCAGCTTTTGTAAAAGGGTATCTGAATTTAAAACATCAGTTCCTATATGAAAC
Source organism: Jatropha podagrica (assembly GCA_947857235.1). NCBI lineage: Eukaryota > Viridiplantae > Streptophyta > Magnoliopsida > Malpighiales > Euphorbiaceae > Jatropha > Jatropha podagrica. Next base: position 2,618 of record CANUEP010097748.1, read on the forward strand.
CTTCAATAAGAGTTAAATAATCAAATTTAATTATAAAATAGTCTATCGATCAATTTAAAATCCTAATCAAGTTTAGTATTAAATTTCAATTCCCAAACTACTACTTACACTCTCAACAATTAATATTTACATGGCATGTCAAGTTCTTAATATATACTTAAATATCTGAAGAACATCCTCTTCCTCTGATGGCGAAATATTGGATCACCTCAGTCTATATTATCTTCAACATGCGCGTGAGAAAATTCATCTCTCTGAGTATAAGACTCAGTAGTGCTATTTATAATTTAAATCAAATAATAATTTTTGAAACATAAATATTGAAGTGATTTTCTTTATTGTAAATATTTATATACAAAACATTCATAATTATTTTTACCATTATAATAAATATTTTTCTTTAACTGAATATTCTAAATATTTTAAAATCCAATATTCAAATTAATATATTATAAATTCACTAATTACCAATATCACATATTCTTTTAATTTAAAGAACATATAATAAACTAAAATCATATAACACAACTTATTATCTTAATTTCCTAAAAAAACATATCTTTCTTAAAAGGCTCAGATAAACTTAGGAGAGAATAAAGTAAATAAGATTTCAGAAACAAAATCAGATTTCAAAAAGAGAATCAGAGGGGCCATATGTGCCAACAGAAACAGATATAATACGTCGGCTCAAACAGAAGGTATCCAGAGTTTAGCATATGATCATAGCTTATATCACATTAGAATGGCATCAACACCTAGTATGTTTATCTTATAGAATAAATTAGATTATACAACAGATTCACACTAAGTATAATAGAGCCTAAAAACTTATCCTTTTTACTTATTCAGAATATTTCATATACAACTTGCGCTTTCATTATCTTGCTTATAGATATCATAAAATATAAATCATATATGACTTGATATTGATATCCATATTCAATCAATATCTAAATATTTAAATAAAATCATATTGACATCTTTCATTTTACAAATACTGCTCAAACATTCAATCATAGCCACCTTTCAAACAACAAATATAAGTGGCTAACATTCTCTTTTTCATAAACATAGAATTTCCAATCAAATCATAGAAATTATTCAGAAATCATCTCATATAAAATCACATCTCTTTTCTTTTAAAATTTATAAAATGATATTCAATAATTCATTTAAAGAAATAAATCATTTCATAGAATACTTATGAAATTAAAAATATATTTAATTTTAATTAAAATAGAAAGTTAGTATTATACTAACTTAGCTTATAAGGCTGCACTGGTCATTCCTTCTTATTTATCGACTCTAATTTACTTTTATGGTTTATCTTAACCTATAAATAGATTACACGAGTCATTTTAATTCCTTGTTTTCACTCTTTATTAATACTAGGCGGTCTCTCGCGCTTAACATGGCTATATAAAAATATTTTTTTATTTAAATTATAAGATATATGTTTTTGGTAGACTATCAAAAAATATGATATTTTTCATAGAAAAAAATATAATGTAAAGAATAATATTGCATCTTCTTAGAAAGTATGAGTTAAATAAAAAAAATGAAAAGGTAATTCTACTTGTTTTATTATATAGTTGACAATACCTATCGAGAAAAGTACTTAATTTAAAATGAATATGATATAACATATTTCAAAGTTGTAGCTATCCTTGAGTCGATAGTGAATTCATAGTTAACTCTAGAATCAATTTAGTTAAGAGAAAGCAGAAAAACTTTCGAGCTGAAATTTTTTTTTTGTATAAAAGCCAGCCTTTGAAATCATATTTCTTGACTATATTCGTCATCTCTTGAAAGACCAGCCTTTGAAATCAATATTAGAAAGATAGTTTTTTTTTTAGTTTATAAAAATCCCAATGAGAAAAATAAAAAAAGAAATAAACCATACATAAACAAAAATAAAATTTACAAAGAGAAATAGAGAAAAAAGAATCATTTGCAAAATGAAAAAATATGGCGATAAGAGCTAGGTAGGAGATATCTGATTGACATGAGACCAGTATATTCCCAAACAGTATGAGACCAATATTGATAAACTGATAAAGAAATAAAAGAAGGAAAAAATGAGAATAATATAGAGAGAGGCATATAAATTCCCTTTCTACAAATTTTAAAGTAAGCAATAAAAAGAAAAAAATAAAAAAGAAGCAAATAGATAACTTCTTACCTTTTCCCTAGTTGTAAAATTTAGTAATGAGTAATTCATGTTGTGGTTTGATCGAAAAGGAAAAGAAGATGATGACGGTAGTGATTGTCGTGGTTGAGGCAACGTAATTTAATGGTTTTTTTTTTGTATCTTTCTTTATATGTTTGAGCGACCAACTTAGATGATTGGAGATGGGAGAAGATGAAAGGAGAGGGAAAAAGGGTAGTTGAAGATGAAGCGACACTGAGAGAGGTTGTAGGTTATGATTCTCATGTTAAAGTCATCAATTAAAAAGGTGAACATTTGAGACAATTTTTATTTAATGAAAATTTAAAAATAATAATAAGTTGAAAATTTTCCTATCCAAGTAAAAAATAAGTTCTCAAATTGTGTAGATTTTCTCTCTTCAAATAAGCCGCCATGTTAGAATAGAAAAAAAAAAGCTAATGTTTTCCCTTTATATATATATAATAATTTGAATTCTTATTATATACATTTTTAATTTGCTCTTGTTCTCCATTTCTATTAAATGTTACAATTTACTTCCTTAATAATTAATTAATTTAAATCTATCTTACATTTTTTTCCACCTGAAATCAATATTTCTTTAAGCAAACATATTTATATTTATATATTTATTTTAATAATTAAAATGGATATTAAATTTACTTAATTCATTTATTTAAATCATTTAATTAAACTTATTTTTCTTTCAAAATCCTATAGAACAACACTCGACTTATTTATTAAAATAACTTGTACACCTATATGCACACACTTATTTTTTTCTCACCTTTCAAACTATTTTGTTATATAGCTCCTTTAGATTTCATTTGAAATAAATGTGTATCAAAATCATTTAATTAAACTAAATGTTCTTTTAGAAAGCATATTCAGCCTTTCAATTTTTTTATTTTTTTTTTATTTTTTTTTTGTAATTAACCTTGTTATCCCCTTTAAACAAGCATTTACTCAATTACAAAATCAATGTATACATATATATAAATACTATACATATACTTAATTATCTTATTAAGTAATATCATTTGTTTTTGCAATAAGCTCCTTATCTTCTTTACCGTGGTAATTTTCAAAATATCCTTAACAACTCATTTTCAAATACTCTATTAATTTTGAACAAATACAAATTAAGCTTGTTTTTATTTAACTAATTCACTCTTTCCTTTATTTAATCCAATAAGATTAATTCTTTAATAAATCTCTCATTTTATAACAAAATTAAGCAGTATTTTATTTGTAAACTTGTTTGTCCAAATTTTACATTTATCTCAATATCATACTGCTCATTTATCGGGCAAAATAATTCAATCCTCCCATCTACCATTTCTTTGTTTCAGAATTGCAATTTCAATAAATATTTCAATTCTAATTAACTCAATAATAAGCTTAAATTGTCTAAACTTCAATTCCATATAATTACTTTAGTTCGATAGTCAAACCAATTTAATCAATAACAATAATTTCTAATTCACAATTATATTGAAATTTAACGAATTGCGACTTAGAATGTATCAATAAAAAATTGAACCTCGAATTCAGATTTAATGCGCAAAATACAATATTTTGCCTACTGTGTGTCTCGCCAGGCTGCCATTGGCTAGTGGTTGGAACACCCAAACAACCCAGAATTGGGCGATTCTCATACCATCCGACTCAAAATTTCCTAAGGGTTCCATTTCCAATACCATTTGAACGAGATCGGATATCCAGCGTGTCGGATCGAGCACGACAGTCGCTGCACCGCCGCCATCCATGTCATTTCCACCATCTAAACCCAATCACCAAAATCAAGGAGGGAAAATGATCAGGGGATGGCCAGGAGTTGTTGGTAACCATCCACTGGGCCTGAAGTCGTCAGAGTGGCGAGATATCACCGAAAAATCAAAGAATCGCTGTTGTTAAAGGAGATAGCTCCATCTCACACTGCTTAAGCCCTTCCCTATGTCGGAGGAGGCTGGCAAAGTCACCATCGATGCAAAACAAGCTGAGCTGACCGTCGTTCTCCCATTCGTCGTTCTCCCATTCGTCGATCGACAATCGAAGGTGCTTGGACAAAAGGTTGCAGGCCGTCATCGGGGAAGTGAGTAAGCAAGAGAGAGAGAGGTTTTCCCTTTTATTATTACTAGTGTCTTTTATGACGTGCGTTGTACGTTGACTGTGTTCATTATATATTTATACTCTTTTAATTATTTTTATCTATATAGTATTAAAGTATAAATTTTTATTTAGATTAAAATAAATACAATTACTTAATTTGTATTGCACTTTCTCGTACGAGTTACTTTTTATATATTTAATTTAATTTTTTTATAGTAAAGTAGTATTAAAATAAAATTCAACTCAATCCATATACATAATCATTCAGTCCTTAATTCATAAATGTAAATCCTCAAAACTTTAATAAGTGTTTAAAAAGAAAATTAAATCATCACTTGATTTCTAACCACGTGCCTTCAACCTCAAATTAATATCTACATACAACTATAATGAATAATAATAATAAATTATCTTTTTACTACTGGGTAAAGAAAAAAAATAAGCAAATGATCCAATTTGATGATGGGAATTATTTTTGCGGTAATGACAATATTATTCACTTAGAGCATTAGAGAAAAGAATACATGTACATATACACAAGTTTTTTAATCCCCAAAAAGTGACACAAAATAGAAATATATAATTCTAGTTTTATTTTATTTTTTCAGTTTTATAAACATTATTTTTTTTTTCATTTCAAACAGATTTAAAATATAATAAAAAATATTTAAAAAATTAAAAATATTTAATTATCAAGAGGTCATCTACTTATTACAAGGGAGATATAAATCTCTTACTAAATTAAAATGATAATAGTTATAAATTAATTTAATAACGAAATTTTTTTTTTAAAAATTATTATTAAGAATAGAACTCTTTTTGGATTTCAACATATAATAAAAAACAAACTATTTTTTAACTGAAAATGTTGAAATCTAATAAAATTTGATTTTGATAGACAATATATACATATATAGCCAAGTCAATAAATGAAAATTAAAAAGCAAATAATGTTATAATCTAATTTTATTAATCTATTTTTCTAAGTTGCAAATTTAAAATAAATAAATAAGTTAATTAATTAATAAAAAAGATTGCATAAAAAAAACGTCTTATTCTCATCATATAAAACTCTTGAGGAAGAGTATGCTTTTCTTTTTTTTTTATTATACACATATATTTATTGAAAAATAATTTTTAAAAATAATATATCTAGAGTTCATTTTGTTAGAACTAAATCCTATTTAGACTGAATTGAACCCTCCACCTCATTCAAAAGAGAAGAATGTCAAATCACTTATTTAAATACTTATTAATATAAAATATAATTTTTGAGTTGATTATGATTAAGGTTATTTTAGAATTTCTAAAATTTCAGTAAGGTGGGAAAGGTAATCCCACTATTCCCCTCTCATTATCACTTTTATATATAATATAGATTCTTATTATTATTATTATTATTATTACTATTATTGTCACTTTCTCTTAATCCCCTTATATATTTATATACGTCTACTTAGTCACATATTCAAAATTGCTCACATATAATTATTTACAAATACTTGTTTCATCAATTAAGTATGAAAATTATATTTTTAATTGATACGTTATTAATCAATTATCAATAATTATTAATATAATCAATTAACTAAAATTTAACCATTCAATAAATAGGGAGAAATCAAATTTAAAAACATTTTACAAAGTCTTTCAAATTATTCTAAAAATCAAGGTGTTATACTTTTTCCATATCTTTCCACAATTGATGATCAATCCAATATAATTGGATTTGCAAGTACAAGTAGGAACAATAAAATTATTAACTTGGATTATGAACAAGATGTTCATGTTAGCTCTTTGTGCACGTACTTGAATTGTTCTTTTTTGTTTTCACTATAGTTGGTAGCCATAAAAATTATTCAAATGCTATTTTGGTAATTAATTATCATGCCCCTATTTTCTTAGACATCATACTATAGCATATTATAGCGACCAAATTAAATTCATTATTTTCTCTATGACTCCGAGATAAAAAGAATTGAAAGACTTACGGACGTAACTTTTCAAACCCAACAATAGGGTAATATAATATTTTTTAATTTAAATTTAAATTTAAATCATATTCTAAATGGAATGAAATAAGAGATTAACAAAAAAAAATCTATCCAAGTATTTTTATTATTGATTTTACTATAAAATTGTAAATACTTTTTAAAATAATAATAATAATGTAACTTAAAAGCATAATAATTATTTAAATATTATTAATTACCCGCCAAGGGAAGCGTGTAATTTTGACTAATTTTGTAAGATAAACGGTAAAAGGAAATATTTTGTTCTATTTTAGGTGATTTAATTATATTCTTTTTCAAAAAAAAGAGAAAAAAAAAGAAAAAAACTAACCACAAAAATTAATATATTTAAGCCTTACTCCAACACCTAAAGTACTTATTGTCAGATTTCCTTATCTCCGTAGTATCTAAGTGGCTATGGTTCTCCACTCACTAGATAACAATTACTTCCTCCACCACCGTCCATTCTTCCATTCCTCAAATCTCCATCGTCCAATGATATCCAAACTCTCTTCTCCACCATAGCCATTTTCAACGCCAAATTACTCACACTCACAATAGGCAAATCTCCCCTCTCTTTCTCTCCGCCTTCTCATCAACACCACAACCATCGGCAATGGCCGCTCTCCAAAACACTCCGATTTCACTTCAATCCAAAATTCCACCATCTGCACGACTCTCAAAAACCCTTTCCTCTCAAAAACCTCTGAGCCTCTCCTTCTCTTCCACTTTCCCCTCTTTCAACCTCTCTTCCACCACCGCCCACCGCGCACGTGGATGCGGTGCCACCGGAGCAAGAATGTCAGCCACTGCGGCAGCAAGTTACGCGGCAGCTCTAGCAGACGTTGCAAAATCAAACAACACTCTAGACTCAACTGCCGCCGACATAGAAAAAATCGAGAAGCTCTTCTCCGATCCACAGGTGGTGGATTTCTTCAGTAATCCAACAATCAACGTGGAGAAGAAACGAGAAGTGGTAGACGAAATTGCCAAGTCATCAGCGCTGCAGCCACACACGGCAAATTTCCTGAACATCCTGATTGACGCGAAACGCATCGATTTGGCGAAAGAAATCGTAAAGGAATTCGAACTGGTTTATAACAAAATAACCGATACAGAGCTTGCGATCGTGGCTTCGGTTGTGAAATTGGAGTCGCAGCACTTGGCGCAGATAGCGAAGCAAGTGCAGAAACTGACTGGAGCTAAGAATGTGAGGATTAAGACTGTAATTGATCCAAGCTTGGTGGCTGGGTTTACCGTTAGATTTGGAAGCTCAGGGTCTAAGCTGATTGATCTGAGTGTGAAGAAACAGTTGGAGGAAATCGCTGCTCAGCTTGAATTGGGTGATATTCAACTTGTATGATTCTTTTGTTTGCGCAATGTGCTTCTTTTTTTCTTTTTCTTTTTTTATATTTTAAATATAATGTAGTCAATTTTATATTTTATTTTTGAGATGCTTCAAAATTTTCTTCTTCTTCTTCTTCTTCTTCTTCTTATTATTATTATTATTATATTTTGTCAAGATTTTGATTGATAAAGGATTTCAAAATTTCTGAAATGCTTTCCTCATGCTTTCTACCTAGGTAGTAAATTGCCATTATAACATCCACAAACAAAAAGTTTATTTTAACTGATATTGAACTAAGATCGAGACTTGGGAATTTTGTTTGGGAATGAAAGCCAATTTCTTCATTTGTATTCTAGGGCTTTTCTTGGCACTGGGCTTCCTTAGTAAACTTTCATTTTTAGCCTCTCACCTTCTATGGAGAAGTAAAACTCTAATGGATAGATGAATCAATTTTTGTTCCCGTTCCCCGTTAATGTCATTCACCTTTTAGGTGAATTAGAACATATTACCCAATTCAATCAATTTCCTTCTTAAGAGTATGTCTTTACCTGTCTCTTTGCTATCAGCTCTTAGGAATGAAAAGTATTCTACTTTTAATTTTAAAATTATCAATGACCCGTCTCTCTAGATGGGACAAAACTAGAACTTGGGTAGACTTTATGACACTAAACTCCATGATAAGCTTAATAATCATTTCTTCCAATCAATAAACAACTCATATATAATATTCACATAAATATATTTTGGATTTTTTTTTTGGACCTTTATTATCATCACTGCCTAAAATCATAAAACGATTTTGCTTAAACACAAATAAATAAATAATTTACTTAAGATTTATTAATGGAACTCTTTTTTGGAGAGTCATTAATAGAACTTTGTTTCAATAGAATTGTAGAATTTTACAAATGATTTTATACTACTGATACCAAACAAAACATACATCGTCACATTAGCATGGTCCAAGCTTAAGCCCAAATCCAACCACTTAAGTAATCGAAGCTTAGCATCCTGAGTTATTGTGAACTCGCACCTCCGCAATAAAATAGAGCTACTCAGTAAATTTTAAACGGCAATTCATATGGACTATGCAATAAAGTCTGATCAAGCACTGACTACTATTATAATTCTTAATCAGTAACTTGAAAGGAGTTCCCACACTCTCTCTGTGAAGGACTCACGTCCTATCTTAAAGTTACATTCATTTAATCTGATTATCTTATAAGCAATCCCTAACTTTTCTCTAACTTTCTTTTTTTGAAAATGAAGAGCAGATTAGCTCATATTATTAGCTTCATAAACCAAAGTTTCATACAGAAAAGAAAGAGGGCATACCCCCCATTGAAGACCATACATAGAAATAGATGCCCTAGCAATAACCTGAGCAACCTGATTCGCAAATCTTTTTACAAAAACAAAAAAGACATAAACTAGCGCATTTAGAAGAGCTTTACAATCTAAAACAATTGAACCAAAATATGATAAATCGAATATTTAATTGCATTGCATGGACCAAGAGTTGGCAGTCTGACTCAATTATTACTGATGAGATCTAACTCCCCTTTAACCAACTAAGAGCCTCCCTAAAATAGAGGGCTTCCCCTAAAGCTGGATCCAACATTGCAGGAACAGCAGTAGACTTACCTGCCAAACAATTCCCCACATGATCTCGCAAAATCACTCCCAGACCATATATATTATGTACTGAATCCAAAGCAACATCAATATTGCATTTTAAAGAGCTAGACGGTGGGGGTTTCCATGTCACCTGCCTTTGGGCCATTTGTCGATCTCCATACACCACCTTTCGATTAACACACTGCTATTCCATTAAACACTGTCTAGACATGGTCAGTACATGAGTTGTTGAGTGGTATTTTTGATGCTAAAGAATCTGATTTCTCGACCATCAAATACCTCATAATAACATAAGGCCTACATTCTTCATAACAGTAATGTGCTTTTGTCATAACAGGACATTGCATGGTAACGTACCCGCAACAGCTCGCCAAACATGATGTTGTATTTTTTTGGGAATCTTTGCCTTCCAAGTACAATCCCATACCTCTTCTGTGGATGCTGCCCCCATAGCAGTAAGCTTTATGGCCACCTTATAACCACTAGCTACTGTATATTTTCCAGATTTCTCATGAACGCAAATCCATGTATCCACCTACAAGACAATGGTAACGGGATCTGTAGGATCAAATCTGCATCTCGTTGCATGAAAGACTAACGAATCAAAGCAGAGTTCCAACTTAGCAAATTCTCAAGAAATAAAGAGGAAACTGTAACAGTCTTCATGGTTGCTAGACATGGTGTCATGATGTGAGGATTGTCTACATCTGGTAACCATGGCTGTCGATAAATAAAAGTGCAATATCCATCACCAATTCTTCGACTACAGCCATGTTGGGGCAAAAAATGGGTTGTCCAAATACTCTTCCAAATATATGATGGATTACGACCAAGCTCAGCTTGAAAAAAAGATGTTTTTGGAAAGTATCTTTCTTTTAGAATAATGGTGCAAGAGACTAAGGCTGCTATAATAGTTGCCATCATTGTTTGGCTAACAAGGCAAGATTAAACTCGTGAAATTTGCGGAACAACAAACCCCATTGCTCCTTCGGTAAACACAAATGCTCGCACTTTTGCCATTTGATGCCTACAGTAGTTTGGTTTCCATTACACCAATAAAAAGCATGTAAAAGCTTTTCCATAGAATTACAAGTCTCAAGCGGAAGTAAGAAGAGTGACATAATGTAAATAGGAACTGACTGTGCCACAGTTTTGATTAAAATATCCTTTCCGCCCTTAGATAACATTTTCGACTTCCATCCTTCGATTCTCTTGGCGACTTTATCCACCACATATTGCAAAACTTGTCGCTTGTCCCAGCCAATAATTGAAGGCATACTGAGATTAGCTCCATGAGAGGGAACCTATTTAACATCAAGCTACTGACATATGGAAATGCAAATAGCTTCCCTTGTATTTGGGCTAAAAGTGACAGTTGATTTGTCATAGTTTATACGCTAACCAGATGCATGTTCATATAAGGATAAAAAATGCTGGAGTTGAGCTACTTCCAAGAGATTTGCTCGCGCAAAAAAAAGACAATGATCAGCGAAAAACAAATGAGAATAGGAGTACTTGTTCTTATTACACTTGCTCCATGAAGTAAACCATGAGCTTCAAATTTTTGTAACATGGAAGATAAACCTTGAGCACAGATAATGAATAGGTATGGTGAAAGAGGATCACCTTGCCGCAAACCCCTTAAGGGAAAAATTTGCTCAAATTCCTCACCACCTTTAGCAATATAATAAATGGCCAATGAAACTGTGCTCATAATCTTTTTTACCCAACGGACGTCAAAGCCTAATTTCAACATCGTTGCCTCTAGAAAATACTACTCGATGTGATCATATGCCTTACTCATATTAGTTTTTAGGGAAAAAATCCCCTCCTTCCCCTGTGTCTTCCTCTTTAGCTTATGAAATAATTCAAAGGCCACAATAATGTTATCGGCAATAAGCCGGTTAGGAATAAAAGCACTTTGTGAGTTATCAATCGCACACGGCAAAATTATTTTTAATCGATTGGCCACCATTTTACACAACTCTGTCAACCACATTGCAAAGAGAAATAGGCCGCAAATTTGCAATAGACTCTGGATTCTATTTTTTGGAAGCAGAATAATATTAATATCATTTGATCCCAGCAAATTACCATTAGAGTGCAAATCATAAAGACATGCAATAGTTACATCATCCCCAACAATGTCCCAGTATGTTTAGGAAAACCCTGGATTCAAACCATCAGGCCCAGGTGCTTTGTCGCGATGCATAGAGAACAAAGCATCTTTGACTTCTTCACTTGTGTAAGGTGCTAACAAGAAACCATTTTGTTCTATAGTAATTACAAGAGCTACTCAATCCACCACATAAGAAAATTCCCCAGGTATTGAATGAAATAAGTTACCATAAAAATCAAGCAATACCTAAGATAAACCATTATTCCATGAGACCCATGTACCATTTGCATCCTTAAGCTGCTGGATATTATTTTTCGTACGTCGATGTGATGCCATCATGTGAAAATATTTGGTATTCGCACCACCACCTGCTAGCCAGAATTATTTAGAGCGTTGTTTCTGGTATTGCTCTTGCTGAAAGAGGAGAGTGGCATATTACTCTTCAACCTACCTTAATAAATGGGGATTAGAGCCAAAAGAGTGTCGTCGTATCCAAGCTAGTCTCCATTTACAATCCTTTAAGGCTTCCTGAAACTCCTTGTGAAAATTTTATGACCATGGTTGTAGCTTTCGACAACAAGACTTAATTTCCTCATTAAAACCCACCCTTGGATCGGCTTGCCATCCTTCCCAAACCACCTCTCTACAATTGACCTCATTAGTCCATGAGTTTTTAAAATCGAAACCATTTTTCCATAAAGTGTCGTATCACCAGACCCAATGAAAGAAAAATAGGTTTATGATCCGATGCTATTGCCTCTAGAATCGAAACAGTTGCACGTTGAAACAAATTTTGCCATCCAATTGTATGAACTGCACGATCAAGCCTTTCCCTTTATTAGCTCAACTCCTGCCCATTGATTCATCCATATAAACTTGGACACCAAAAAACCTAAGTCAGTGAGACCACAGTTTGCTAAAGCTATTCTTAAGCAATCCATTAACCACCTCGGTTGAGGAACTCTTCCTTCCTTCTCAGAAGCATACAAGATGTCATTAAAGTCACCTATTACCAACCAAGGAAGAGATGACTTAGAAGATAATGACCTTAAGAGATTCCAACTCTATCTTCTAAAATTACGTCCTGCATGACCATAAAATCTCGTAAGCCTCCATTTAGACATACCTCCATATGAACTTCAATATCGATATGACGTGTAGAATAACTTATAAGCATTGCACTATCTGGGTCATTCCATAATAATGTATTGCCACCACTATGGCCTACAGGACCCACAGCAAAAGAACCCGTAAACCCCAAAGTGTCTCGTAGCTTAAACACTTTATTCTTTAATATCATTGTCTCTATTAGAAATAGAAACTTAGGTCACCTTTCCATAATAAAATCCTATAGTACCCAAACTATAAGTGGGTTCCCAAGCCCACAACAGTTCCAACTTAAAGTACTCATTGGGTTGGGCAGGTCTGGGAATTAGAACCCATCGAATTCAAGTTTTTTGGAATATCCACTGCCAACTCTAGGACCCCTATAGGATCAAACAATCCCGTATTTGCAGTAGAAAGCACCTCTACACCCACAGACTCCTTCTATCCGTTGCACTCCTCCCCAACACTTCTGCGTTTTGAATCCAGAATAATTAAAGCATCCCTATTCCCAGCATCTATTGGCATATCGGCATGGTCAATATTTGCTTTATTCATTATGACATTAACTATAGTAGACTCCTCATTCATACCAACTATATTGTTTGATTTGTTACCGAAGAGGTTATAGTGATCATGACTACTAAATCTCTGAAAAGTCGGTATTGCATGGCTGTCATCTTCCCGAGCCTCCAAACCTAATGTTGAACCACCACCCGAACCTCCAATGAAATCCCTCTCTGATCTCAGCCACTTTGCCCCCACCTGTGACACCCTCTGATGATCTGCTCTTGTCCATGGGCTATAAGCAAATTTGTCATGAGGAATTAATGGCACATAAAAAAGTTTATTACAAAAATGATCAGAGTGACAAAGGTAACCACAAAAGTAATAAAATTTAGGGAGTCTTTCATACTTGAAGTCAATCCACACCCACTCGCCTTATGGTTTTTTTATCTGCGTTCTTCTTTTTAATGGTTTTCGGATGTTGATTCCAACCCTAATTCGCATATAATCCCTCCGTATGCCAATGTAATTCCACTAGTCTAACTCAAGAAAAGCACCAATGTAATTCCCCGCATCACGTCCAACACGTTAAAAAAAGTAACCATTTGGTACATTATGAAGTTCCATCCATATGTCTAGCGTTGTAAGCTCAACTTCCCTTGGCTTCTAATGAGGCTGCAATTCTCGCAGCAAAAAGGGGTTTTGTGAAAAATTCCCTGGCCCTCCCTTAAGCACCCTTTCAACATCAATAACATGGAAAAATTGAAAAAGAAAGGCATTATTGCCCAGTTCTTTGATGATTAGTCCCTTAACTAGTCGCCATACACTCGCCATGGTATGTTTTAGTGCTAGGAAATTGACAAGCTTACCATGCAAAAGCCATCCAACAACACAGTGCTTCCAATTAGTTCCAAGATTGATAGTCGCATTATTGGCAGATTGTGGAGTGTAATCGAGTTGTCCTTGTTGCTCCTCTAGATTCAGTCTTGCATATATTTCATCAATCATCCTATCTGTCTCACTATCAGTCGCCATAGTATCAAGCAGGAAAGAAGAGACACAGTAACGTGAAATAAAACTTCAGGCCTTATTACCTAAATAAGAGGAAGAAGCTCTCACCGAGGAGAGAGTATAATTAATATGATTTGATACATAGGTCAATAATGACCAACTTTTCTCTAACTTAAGCATTCAAAGATTTGCTGGGTACCTCTCTTCACGATGCTTCATCTTGTCAATCTTGCTTCGACCCATCATCTTCATTTGCTATGCACATCTCTACCTGCAAATTTGTAAAGCACCAAGTATCAATTGGTGTTGTTTGTGGAAAATTCTTATTGATAAATTAAGCTTTCTCTATAACAAACACCTTTTCCTAAAGAGGTAATTAGTAATTTAAGTGTCACGACCCAAAATCGTGGACCGGACCGGCACTAAGACCTGGGTAAGCTTAAGGCCCCCGAGACCCATAGTAAGCCTGAATTATCAAAAATTTATCTCGATTAATATCTGACTTTGGAAACAGTAAGCATATATTATGACATAGCCCAGTAACCAATCGGTAATATTCTTAGCCCAGCTTTAATATCACGTTTGATTTATAGCTTGGGCTTATACCCATTAAATTAAGATACATTATATGCAAAAATTCATTGGTCATAATATGGTCAAACCTTTCCTGTCAAAATTTCTCCAAATTTCAGAAAGTACTCCATAGGTTATTTATCAGCATATAATAATTTTACATATCCAAATATCAATTTATTGTCCTCATTGCGGAACCAAATAAAAATACTCAGAATGTTCAAATGTCTCCCATGGATTATATACTAACATTTTGAAAGTGGGTATTAAATATTGAATCGCTGCGGAGAAGGAAGCAGAGTCTTTATAAATGAGCGATTCTTCTATTCCTTGGAAAAGTTTATGGAAGGGGAGGGTGAGTTTCACCAAACTCAGTGAATAATAATAAATAATGCATGACCAAACAATCACACGAAATGCATTTCTAGTCATCGAATCGATCACACTGTCAGTCATGCATATGTCACAGTATCAATTTCACAATTATTTCATTTTTAGCAAATCAATCATGTGGAAATTAGTCTGTGGTGTCACTGAAATCCCTTGTGAGTCATCCTCTCACATGGCTCATTCTCTCATATGTGTGCACCAGGGAGTCGATCCCCCATACTTGGCCGACTGGTCCAATTCTCGCTTGACCAGCCCTATCATTATTTTTCCATACTCTCTTTTCTTTTTCATACTATCAGGTGGCCAACCTGTGGTCATTCATATCATATCAATATAAATATCATCAGGTGCACACGGAGGCGCCGATCTCCCATACCTAGCCAACGATATCATGAACCATTCTCACAAACCCATGGTAATAATATTAATGAGAGAACATTTTTTTTATTATTTATAACTCCTACAATTTTTGGTCTCCCATACTATCAGGTGGCCAACCTGTGTTTATTCATATTATAACCTGTGGTCTTATCAGGTGGCCAATGATATCATGGACCGTTCTCACAAACCCGTTGTAATAATATTATTTATAAGACCTGTCTACCACAGGTTGGAGTTGTAAATATTGAGATTATATTTAATGAAATCGGTGGCCGATTAGATATTAATTCTTGATTTTATGTGTGGTGTATGATTAATGTTGTATATATATATATTCTTGAAATGAATGGATTATAATATTAATGAGAGAACCTAAGTAAAATGGATGAATATTTAAAAGTGCGTGTGTCATTCTGTATTGAATTGGAGGTTTGGGGTATGGAGAAATTATACTGGAAGTGCGCATATTTTCTTGGTGTGGCAAGTTAATTTTTAAGGGAAGCTCTTGCAAAATTTTATTTTATTCTTAAATTTTATTTTCCGTAAGATTTTCCCTAAAACCTATATTTTATATTTTAATTACTTGCCTCACTAAAGAAACATAACTACTTCTAATGTGTATTTTGGAGTTAATTAGTAGAATAGGTCGGTGTTTCGGCACCGAATGTGGCATCCTCCGTCTAGTTCTGCGGGATTAGGCGGTGGGTGTTACACCCTTTCATACATTAAGTCTTCGCTAATTTGGATTTCTTGTGGCTCTAATATATAAGACGGACCGAAAATACGTTTCCTTAACATCGATATATAGAACTGGGTGTACGTGAGAAAATTAATTAAGTAAATCCAATTGGTACACCACTACTACCCAATCCTTATAACTATTAGACACAGTCTAATGTATCTAGGGGCTAGTTTCCCCTCTTTTACCAAAACAAATGATTCCTTTCACACGAATTACCTTTAGAGAGACCATATCTCCTTCGTGAAACGTCATTTCTTTATCCTTGAAGTCCGCATAGCTTTTTTTTTGTCTACCAAAGCTGTTTTAATTCTACCCCGGATTATAGGCACCCTTTTAAATATGATCTTATTCAATCCGGGTCCTACTAACTCTTTATCTCTTACTTTCTCCCAACGAATAGGAGATCTACACTTCTTACTATAAAGTGCTTTATGAAAAGTCATACCTACATTTATTTGATGAATGTTATTATCTGCAAATTTTATCAATGCTAGATGTGAATCTTAATACCTCATGAAATTTTATATGCACATTCAAAGTACGTCCTCTATTGTCTGAATAATCCTCTCAGTTAGTCTATCAGTCTTTGGTGAAAGTCTCATCAAAATCAAATTTGGTTCCCATAATATATACAAAATTCTGACTCTAAATAAATCTTTACACATTCTTAATTTCTATATGATCTTCCAATTCAAATTTATTTTCATATGCTTAATATTCCTACTATTGCCATTTTATATAAATCACCATCCTATTAAACTTCAATTATTTTACAAGAATAATAATTTCATTAACTTCATTCATACCATAAAGCCTACATCCCTTCAATCTTTCTTATAGCTGATTCATTTCCTCTGCTTTAATATCAATTTATAACCTTACATACCCAAGTTAACTACATATTAATTTTCTCCATGAGTCCTTCATGCCAAATGTCCAAAATTTTTCCTTTTTATTATTGAGCTAATTGTTCTATACTAATAATAATCACTTATACACTTTGAATCACTTTAAATCAGAAATCCTTCACAAATAAACATAACAAGATTCAATTCAAATCAAATTTTATAAATTCATAAAATTTCATAAGCTCTTATAGACTTTATTCATATCTTAGCTTACTTATCCAGACTACTTACACATTACATAATCACTATTCATGAATTAAACAACTTATTCCTTCACATTATATATAATTCAATAAATACTTCATGTATTGTAAACAAGATACTCTTAAATAAGTAAAGTTTCTTATTTAACCCATAATCAGTTATAGTGTGTCAGTTTTATATAAGTTCCAATAATTGGCACATAAGTACCTGGAGAATTCAGTTTTTCTTCAAAGTGTTAATTCGTTCAGTTTACAACCATAAAAATTTATTTTACTTAAGATATCTATATGCTCCATACACAATTATGCCCATTTAAAATATGTTTACTCTACAAGCATTTATTATTTCATATTTGTCGTATTTATTTATTAATTCTTGATAATTCACTCCAAATATTTATCATCTAATGGTTTCCAAAAACTTGTACGGATATACCATAAAAAATTTATCTATCCTATCACCAAATCCACTATGAAATTAAATTTTTTTATGATCATCAATAAAATTCTTATATCAAGCCATATTCCATTTATCTAAAATCCAATGGCCTCAACTTCGAGTTGTACGATATATTATCTCAAAAATTCTAAATCTCACTTCTTAAACATTGCTAGATTTTCTAATTTTAGGAAGGGTAATGCCTCTTGCTCCTTTTAAAAAAAAAACTTAGAATATTAAATTCCATAATCCAAATTTTGACATGTCACGAAATAATAGTAAAACAAAATATGTTCACATAATGTTTTGCTTAAATTTAAGTAAGGTAAGCTTTAGGAAAGAAAATTCCTTTTCTTTTGAAAATGACTTATTAATCATTATAGAAGCAAAAATCTTGTGCTACCACTAGGGCAAACTCCAAGTATTTACTATAAATCATTTAGTCCCCTTTTTTTTTTTGCACACAAAATTTATTTTTTGAAGTTTTGAAATCTATCTATCATCTTACTAATTATCCTGTAATTCATATTTATAACAACTTATAGTTTACGTCTCTATTTCCTCAAGACTTCTTATTATTACTCCATAACTGGTCACCTCCTTTAGATTGAAAGTATTCATTTCTTTCCTCTTGCTTCTTTCCTAATCACAATTTATAATTTTGCCAATTTCACCTTATTATCAACATATAATTCAAGAAGGTTTATTTAAATTAAAGATAATCATACCTTCATATGATTTAATTTGTCCAATTATCTCATAAACATCTGATAAACATTTTACTTCATTTATCTACGTACATCGTATATTTCACTCCAATAACTCCTTTTGTTTTTTTTTTTTTCTTTTTGCAACTATTTATAAGTATTGTCTATTCCCTCATCACCATTTCTATATCTCAAATTACTTCGTTCTTTTGATTCTTTTGATATAAAATTAACGAACTACTTTATTTCACACATTCCTTGTTAAATCATTTCTTATCACACTCAATTTACTTAAGTTGTATTTTCTCTTTTTATTGGTCATTTTACAATATTGATATTTTCATTTAATCCTTCCACTTCACTTACTTTATTTGGTCCAATTCAATGTTCTTCTAGTCTAATCTCTGGTTTCACATTTAATAAGCCTCTTTACTTTTTCTTTTCTTCACAATCTAATTTTATGTCTATAATTTACAACCAAAGTTTATAAGAATAAGATTACTAAATATACTTAGACTTTAAAAACTCAAATATCATTAACTCTTATACTCAGGTACTCTATATCATGCTGTGCTTATAGCACCTTTCAACAAACTTGTCTCAAAATTAAACCGTTAATACCATATCTTATTCGAAAAATTTCAACATAATCATGAGAATTTGGAATCAGTTGGAATAAAATCTTATAAAGTGTTAAAACGAAAATTACAAATTGATTGCATGTTAATCAAAATCTTACCTGATAACTTGCAAATCCAACTTTTGTTTATTGTTATATTTATGTTAATTTGATATTATTTTGTGCTTAAAAGAGTGGTTTAACTTGATTTATTATTTTTATGCTAGGAAAAGTTGGATTTAATATGAATAAAGCAAAAAGGAGCGCAATTGAAATTGTTTGGAGCGAAAAAGCTGCTGCTGAAAATTCGGGACACGAATTCGACTAATTCCAGCACGTTTTTACAACCGCATGATTATATTAGAGACAGTTTTTAGTGGGCATTATTATTGTATTAGTGGGCCCCACTTTTTAAAGAGTATTTAAGTGAAAATTAGGTCTTTCGGTAGGCATTCTTT
>CANUEP010097801.1:0-11415 GCA_947857235.1 Jatropha podagrica
GTGCTCGATCAAGTAACAATAGGTGCTTGAATTGGGGGTGGGGGGGGGGGGGGGGGGGTGGTTTTTGTTGCCATTTATGGGCAATGGGGGTGCCTTTCCCGGCTACGACGGCCAAGCCCCCCCCTTTGCCATTAAATGGCAAAAAACACCCCCCCCCCCCCCCCCCCCCCACCCCCAATTCAAGCACCTATTGTTACTTGATCGAGCACTTTTCAAGTATCAACGACTCTTATGCTCCCTATTGAGATTCTACGACCGTAAAGTCCGATTCTGCGCATCTTTCATAGTTCAGTTTAAAGTGTGACTTGGCTCTCAAAAAGTCAATCCCTTTCGACTTTCACTCACACTTTGACCTTTCTTAGGCTAAAACTACTAGTTAGGTGATTCATTATTAATCAATTGCTATCAAATCTAGAAATTAATTAATAATTTGTCATTTAACAACATTATATAAGACTATAATATGGCTCCTCACTCCATACCTTAGCTTATATTTTGAGAAAGACTCGACCTCCTTGGTTGACAACACACTATAGAGCCCCGATCAGGCCGCTTCATAAGCACGAGGGTATAATCTCTTAAACTCAGACTTTATCAATTAAAGCCTAGTTCATCCGGCACCTTATTAACTGTTAAGCCGCCCGGTCCCTTCAGCACTATGCATGCTTTAAGCTTGGTCCGTTTGGCAAAACCTTAAAATCAGTTTTCAAACAAAGCCTGGAATCAACTAGCACACCAGTAAACCCACTCTAACAGTGGCACCTTTAAAACCCTACCATCTTTATCGATGGTAGAACTTTGTGCACCCTGATCCTTATACAAACGAGGTATGAAGGCATACCTATGAATTTCAGCCTAGATAGCAGGCCCTCGATCGAACTGACCAGTCGAAACATAGGGAAATGTGTTGCACCACCTAGAACCCTTTAATAATGAGGTTAGAGTCAAGCTCACCCTCTAAAATACATACCTTTATTATAATTGCTTACTTTTAATGCACTATATTTCAGATGTTGACATGCATTATGAGTATGCCCATGCATAGATAAATTGACATTCATGCAAAATAATGATTTTGATTTTCAATTAAACCTAAATTGTTGATCCATGAAATTAATTTAAAAACCTAATTCTTAAACCCAATGATTCGAGGTTAGTGCATTTTATCCATTGTGGCAAACAATAACGGAGTCAATCACGGGGTTTTTCCTTATATTTTCCTTAAAAATAAAAATAAAGTAAGGTGGCAACTCTAACACACCACATATAGTCAAAAGCGCTCCAAAGAGCCAACCAGACATCGCTTAATTGCTAAACAGAGCCACAAAACTGATAAATCTAGTAATCAGATAAATTAATCAGACAACCTAGTCACATACAAGGCTAAACTAAAATGAACCGGGAAGGGACCACAGTAGGTTTCCAACTAGTCTCGCGTTTCCTGGGGACCTTAAAGATTTTTCAAACTAAAAAATGTAGTAAAAGGACTATCAAGTAGGTTTCAGATCAACAGTTTGGCTTTAAATTGAAAATCACCTTGCATACATACAGATGGATCATTTGGGATCTTTTCCCATCACTAGAATTTAGCAAATCGAGTTGCTATTATCACTTTGGGGCAATCTTCCTTGGAGTTATCCCGGATCAAGAAAGCTACTCACTCATCTAGCGCACCTCTGTTCCTTATGGTAGGGTAAAGGGTTTGGCGTACCAATCATTCCATTTGATATGACATGGTCAAATGATGAAGTATATACTAACTTTAATGGATGGGACCCTCAAACTAATCCACCAAAAGCATGTAATGACCCTAGATGCAATTCCTAGGATTATATGCATTCTACATCATAAAACCATTTTGTAATAGCATTCATGTACTCACACATTACATGTTATGGACCAAGAGACTAAACAAAACAATGATAATCTAAACACCAATCTAATGGTCAACCCATACACTATCCAGTGTTCAACCTAAACACCAATCTAGTGGTAAACTAAACACTAATCAATTGGTAAACCAAACAGCAATCCAGTTGTAACCCATGCACCAAACAGTGGTAAACCTAAACAATAATCCCTACTCGAGGAAATACACCTGACTAATTACCAAAAGCCTCAAAATAGACCTGAGCACCTCAAAACCTTATATTAGACCTAAGCACCCTCATTTCTCAAACTACGAGCAATGCGTCAGTCATGCCATTAAATTTTGGCTCATGCATTACTTCCTCCTATCTAAAGCCTCAAATCTAACCTGAGCACCTCAAAGCCTTAAATTAGACCTAAGCACCCTCATTTCCAAAACTAGGGGTAATGCTCGAGTCATGCCATCAAATCTTCGCTCGTGCATTGCTTCCTCGTATCCAAAAGCCTCAAATTAGACTTGAGCACCTTAGACTATAAAAAACCTCAAAATAGACCTGAGCACCTCAAAGCCTTAGATCAGACCTGAGCACCCTCATTTCCCAAACTAGGGGCAATGCCCAAGTCATGCCATCAAATTTTGGCTCATGCATTGCTTCCTCCTATCCAAAAGCCTCAAAATTAAACCTGAGCACCTTCATTTCCCAAACCAGAAAAAATGCCCAAGTCAAGCCATCAAATCTTGGCTCGCACATTACTTTCCACTTATCCAAAAGCCTCAAATTAGACTTGAACACCTCAGATTACAAAGAGCCTCAAAATAGACTTGAGCACCTCAAAGCCTTGGAACAGACCTAAGCACTCTCATTTCTCAAACTGGGGGCAATGCCAGAGTCATGTCATCAAATATTGGCTTGTGCAATGCTTTCAACTTTACCAGAAGTCTCAAACCAAACCTGAGCACCTCAGATTACCAAAGCCTCTAAATTTGACCTGAGCACCCAATATTACTAAAAACCTTAACCTAAATACAGTACTTCTACAATGGATATGTTTTGATACCCTCTTTATTTGCCTCTACTAGAGAACGATAACAACAATGGCTCTACCCAATGATTTTAGAGCATTGATGGAAGAGATGCTTCGAGAATAAGAAATCTACTTTTGGATAATGCTTATAGAGTAGAATGCTTCCCTTTACAATACCATTACTGCCCAAAGAGAGACCATTCTAGGGGAAGTCAAGACCTTGATAAATTGCCAGTCATAATGGCAATGCTACTCCTAATGGTGATCAGACAGCTTGAGGGTCGATCCTTGAGATAGGGGCCACTTCCAATACTACTGCCACCCCAAGCTAGACAGGGGATGATCCTGTTTCCCCAAAGGTTAGGAAAATGATGGAGAAGATGGATTCTTTTGAGAAGTTTCTTAAAAGCATCAAGAAGTATAAAGACTTGATTGATGTAGACTCTCTCCAACTCTTCCCAAGGGCTAAGCTGCCTACCAAGTTCAAGATGCTCGCCATGGACAAGTTCGATGGCACCACATGCCCCAAGGCTCATGTCAAAATGCATGTGGGTGCCCTCACTTCTCTTGGTGTGAACAATGAGCCCCTGGCTCAACTCTTCCAGCAATCCCTCACCGGTATTGCTCTTCACTAGTTTGTTGCCCTGGATAATTCTAGGAAGAAGACTTGGGATGAGATCTTTAATGCCTTCAACCAGAAGTATCACTATAATGTAGAGGTTGACATTACCCAAAGAGATCTGGAAACCACCTAGCAGGGAGCCTAGGAATCCTTCTCCTCCTTTCTCACAAGATAGAGAGGTAAAGTTGCCTGGATGCTTAATCGTCCTTTTGAATAGGAACAGACTAACATCATAATCAAGAACTTGCTCCCTTCTTATCAAAGCCACCTAAGGACCCAGTACCTTCCAAACTTCTAAGCTCTTATTGCCACAACAATTGAAATTAAAGACCTGATCCAGTCAAGCTAGATTAAAGAGGATCAAACATCTTCCTCTAGATATAAGAAGCCATAGACCAATTATCATGTAGTTCCTCTCGTCCCTCAGAAAGGCGATGAGGTGGCCAATCTAATCCACCAAAAATAATTTCCTCATCCTCCACTAAGACCAGTTGCTCGACCAAACAAACACAACTTCACGGATCTCAGGGTTCCTCTCTTATTCATCTTCTAGAAGGCTATGGATGACAAGTTGATACAACCCCTGGAGCCCAAACCTCTACCAAATCCAGTCCCAAAATATATAACCTTAACTCTTGCTCTTTCCATCAGGGGCTTGGGCACAAGATTGATGACTGCAAGACCTTGAAACATAAGATCCAGGACCCAATGGAGAGTAACCAAATACTCCCTATTCGACCCAGACCGAACATAAACACCAACCCACTCCCTCATCACCAAAACAACATCCACATGATCCACTAGGAGCCAGATTCTAACTTGGCCTCCTTGATTCGTCCAATCATGGACAACTCATACTACATCATAGACTTGAATGATGTGCTTGAGGAAATCAATGCCAACACCTCAAGTGGGCAACAATACTCATCTCCTCGTTTAGAAGCTTTGCCTAATCCAGCTGCATTGGCCAAAGACATGCCAATTCAAGCTCTAGACCACAACCCGAGAATTTAGTTTCGGAATAGCTGAAGAAAACCAAAGCCAACATTTCTATATGGGGATTGATTCAGTCTTCCCTTCACTGCCAAGCTCTAGTTAATGTAATGAATCAACGTCAGACAACTGCCGACATCACTCCAAAAGCTTTGATGGCTTCCGTCACAAGGAACCCTTTAGTAATGTCTTTTTATTTTTCAAACCATGTGATCCCTACTGGAGGAGATCATAACCATGCTCTTTACATCACAGTCCAAGCCAAGGGTCAAACAGTGCATATGGTTCTGGTAGATAATGGGTCAGCACTGAATGTCTACCCTTTGAAGGTAGCCAGTTGTCTGGGGTTGATTGTGAAAGACTTTATGCCTTTCGATCAAATAGTGAGGACATATGATAACACTAGATGGAAAGTATTGGGTGTGGTTGAGCTAAAGGCCACGATCAAGCCTACAATCATGGCTATCCCTTTCTAAGTAGTGGACGTCCCGACTTGCTTCATCCTCCTTTTGGGAAGGCCATGGATTCAAAAGGCTAAGGCAATGGCATCCTCCTTACATCAGAAGCTGAAATTCCCCCATGGAAGCGCAATGGTAACAATCAAAGGAGACTTGGCAAGAAAATAAAAAACTCCCTCTTTAGCCCTATTATTAGATATTCAGCCTGAACCACCAGTCTACCCATTGTTAGGGTTCTCTTTCAATTTAGTCCAGTTTATCGAGGTAGAGTCGAGTAAAGAAATTTTTCTAATGGACTTTGATCCCCATAGTAACCCCATGGTAGCTAACATATTGAGAACCATGTGTTACTTTCCAGGAATGGGACTAGGCCATAACTAGCAGGGTATCGCCTCTTTTACTGAGTATCTAATTGCTAAACCTCCCTTTTGTCTTGGATTCAAGCTGACAGATGAAGACTGAGAGGAGGCAGAAGACGTTAAGCAGAAGGCAAAACTGAGAAGTGAAACAAGGGACATTCTGATGCACCCATACATCAAAACCCTCAATGGTTACTTTATCAAACAAGGGGAATCAGAACCCTACTATTTCTTTCAAGAACAATGGTATTGCCCTTTAACCAAGAAACTAATACCCGATTTTGAACTTCTCTTTAATGTCAGACTCTTAGTAAAAGACTATAAGCCTCTCTTCATGCTCCAGACTGATTGGGAGGATAACATGGAGACATCTCCCTTTGACCTCTACATGATAATTTACCAAGTGGAAGCAAATCCTACAAACCTTATATAACCCATCCAAGCACCTTTATAGAATTAGTACCTGGAGGAGCGCATAGAGCAGTCCACCTTCCTTTTGCCTGAACCTAAACCTGAGTCATAAATAAAATTTAAGTCAAATTCCAGTTTAGTATCTGGTTCAGAGTCTTTCGAGGCTTCTGAGTCTTCTCTATCCTCCTTGTCTAAAATAGGAGACCTCTTCGTAGAACTCAATGTAAGCGCCAATCATGGCACGTTTGTCAATAATAAGAAGTTTCAATTTTCTTGTTACCCTTTCTCCACCCTAATTATATTGCTAGCAAAATAGGAGATGAAAATGAAAAAGAAATAAAAAGAACAAAAGAACAAATAAACACTGGTATAGATAATGCACCAAAGCATACATTTATCGTGCATGAATGTGCATGTAGACAGGAGTTGACAGAGCTTATCAAGCAGTATTTAAATTGCTTTGCATGGACAGTCAATGATATGACCAATATGGATCCTAACATTGTCATTCATAAGATCCCCACCTATGATCACATCAAGCCAATGAAACAAAAACTCTGAAGACAGAAATCAAAGATCTCTCTTAAAATTAAAGAGGAAACAACCAAGTTGTTAAAGAACAACCTTATTGAGACCATTGATTATCCGATATGGCTAGCCAACATAGTACTAGTTCCCAAGAAAGTTTGCAATATCAAAATTTGCGTCGACTATCGGGATCTGAGCTTGCCATAAGGATGACTTACCTTTGTCACATATTGACTTGCTTATTGACTGCATGGCAAGGTCCAGTGTGATGTCAGTCATCTATCTTTATGTAGGGTATAATCAGATACCGATCAATTAGCCAAATAAACCAAAAACTTTGTTCATCATAGAATGGGGTACTTTCTACTACAGAATGATGTTATTTGGTCTAAAAAATGCTGGTACCACTTATCAGAGGATGGCCACCACGATCTTCCATGACCTAATGCATAAGAATGTAAAGTATATGTTGATGACATGATTGTCCACACCAAGGATGGGCCAAGCCACCTAATTTCCCTCGAGCAGTTCTTCTCTAGACTCCAACAGTACAATCTGAAACTCAACCCTGCTAAATGCCTCTTTAGAGGTCCATTTAGCATCTTCCTGGGCAATATGGCATCCAAGAGAGGATTGAGATTGAGCCTTCACAATCCATAGCCATCATTGAGATGCAACCTCCTAATACATAAAAGGAAATTAGGGGCTTTTAGGTCACCTTCAGTACATCAGTCAATTTGTCTCATAGTTTACAAACACCTATGGGCAAATCTTCAATAAGTTGAGAATATATGCCCCGAAGACTTAGGATGACCAGTGCAAGAAATCCTTTAAACCTATCAAAACATATTTACCCAATCCCGCGGTTCTCTAGCCTCCTAGACCTAGAAAGCCACTCCTCCTCGACTTATCAATAATAGATGAAGCCATCGGGGTTATACTAGCACAAGAAGCACTGGATTCTCACAAAGGGAATGCCATTTACTATTTAAATAAGCAAATGCTAGAGACAGAAGTACAGTAAGATTGAACAGCTCTGCGTAGCCTTGGCATGGGATTGCATCAAACTCTAGCACTATCTTTGCTCTTACACTACTCACGTCATTAATGACCAACGTCCCTTGAAATTCCTTATGGAGTGGCCGATTCTGGACAGTAAGATGGCTAAATGGGCTACTATCTTTGTAGCATTCAATCTAAAATTTGTTGCACAGAAAGCAATCAAAGGTAGTGTGGTAGCAAATCACTTGGCCGCATGTCCCAATGATACCGATGTAGCAGACATTAGATTTTCAGATGAAGGCATCTTATAGATTCATACAAAATAGTTGAAAATGTACTTTGATAGGGCCTCTAACCATCAGGATTATGGCATCAGCATAGTCTTAGTGACTCTAGATGAAGAATGATTACCCTTTAGTATTAAATTGACATTCCAAGTCATTAACAACAAAGCAGAGTATGAAGCCCGTATTGCTGGATTAGAAGCTGTTCTGAGCAGTCAGATCAGACATCTAACGATTTATGGGGACTCCATCATGATAGTCTCTCAAGCACTTAAGAAATGGAAGATCAAAGAACAGCTTTTGATCCCATACCTCTAACGCCTAGACTAGTTGGCTTAACATTTTGAAGAATTATCATTCCACTACTTGCCTCAGACCAAGAGTCAATTTGCTAATGCACTAACAACACTTGCCTCCATGGTTGATGCCAGCCCTGACATGGTCATCAAACCCTTGAAAATTCAAATTCACCAATAGCTAGCTTATTGATGTAATCTCCAGCTTGCCGATGTTAAGCCTTGGTACCAGGATATTCATGCCTAGTTAGAAAAGCAAGAATGCCCTAAAAGTGCCTCTAAGTTTGACAAGAGGATCCTCTAGGAGTTATCAAAGAGTTACTTCTACAAGGATGGAATTCTGTACAAATGAACATGGAATCAAGCTCATCTCAAGTGCTAACCGAAGAAGAGGCTAATAGATTATTGAATAGGTACATGGCAGAGAAGAAGGGCCCCACATGAATAGAATGGCTTTGGCCCATAAGATCACCAATCAGGGTTATTATTAGCTGACCATGAGATTAGACTGCGCCAAATTTGCTCAGAAGTATCATAAAGGCCAAATTTATGCCAAGCTTCAAAAATTCCCTTTGATGGCTTTTCGCTCTATTACAACACCATGACCTTTTGCGCCTTAGGGGATTAACGTGATTGGTAAAATCACTCCAAAGTCCTCTAATCATTATGAGTACATCCCAGTAGCCATCAACTACTTCACCAAGTGGGTAGAAGCCACCTCTTATCATGTTTTGAACACTAGAAAAGTAGTTCAATTCATCAAGACAAACATCAAATATAGGTACAGAGTCCCCTTTGAGGTCATAAGAGACAATGGGTCTCACTTTCAAAAAGAGGTCTCCATCCTGATGACTAAGTACATAATCCAGCACCATCGCTCTTCACCATACAGGCCCCAGACCAATGGAGCGGTTGAAGCAGCAAACAAGTCCATCAAGAACATTCTCCAAAAGATGATTCACAATCACAAAAGTTGGCATGAATAGCTGCCATTTGTCTTATGGGGATACAGAACGTCCATCAAAATGGCAACTAGGGTAACACCTTACTAACTCATATATAGGATGGAAACAGTCCTCCTTATCAAAGTACGAAATAGATATATAATAGTCTATTTTTCAGTGTCAGTAATTGTGATTTATCAGTCCATAAATAGTATCACCGGTCCGAGACTTTGTATTATTTTAGTCTGAAAAAATTACTATGCATATCTATTATTTTATTTAATATTTTTGGAGCATGTTTGCATGATTTAGGTGGGTAGAAAATATCTCATGAATATTTTTGGAGAATTTAAGTATTTAATGAATAGTATTTTCTAGTGTAGTATATTAAGGAAAAATTGAAAAATTATTGTTATGAAGTTAATTTAATAAATTGGTGGAGTTAAATAATAATTGGAGGAGAATTATTTGGTGAATATTTAGAGCCCTTGGATGAGAATACTAGAAACTTAATCCTAGTCATCCATTTGACATAAAATTAGGTAGCCAAGTTTGACCTTGCTACTTAAAGTCAACAAAACTTATCCAACACTATTTCATCTTCTTCCTCCTCTCCATTTTGGTGCCACTCTCTCTCTCCTCTCATTCTCTCCATTTTCTTTCAATTTCTCTACCTATAGACTGCAACAAACCACCTTAAGACCTAAGCTAAACAAGTGGGAATAGGAGAATAGAACTAAGGCTTTTGGAGAAAAGCTTCAACACAAGTGAGTTGTGAACTTTTATTTTGTGAATTAATAAGTGAAATTCATAGCTTTGACATGTAATATATGCACTAAATCATGCTCCATCATTTTCTTTGATTATTTTCTTGATTTTAATTGTTGATTTTTGCTACTTTGAAAACGTGGGTGAACCATTCTCAGAGGGAAAGGAGAAAGCTAAGGAATAGAGCTTTCTAAGCTTATTTCCAGGGTTAGTGCACCTAATTTTTCTATTCCCTTTCACATTTCAAAGTTTGAAATTTTTAGGTTTTAAAATGAATTTTGAAGATTTTGTGATTATCTTGGGAAAATTGTTATTTGATTATTTTTATATGGTTTGGCATGATTTCCAAGCATGATGGAATGCTTAAAAGGGAAGGGAAACATATCCTTCCCCTTCATCCATGGTTGGCCGAACCTCCTTAGGAGGAAGGGCCTTGAGTTTTGTTTCATGCTTTTACTTTCTTTTGATGTTAGTGTGCTTTTGAATGGTGTGAGAATTTATTTCGTTGCAGTAGGTATATAAGTGATTTAAGTTAAATACATGCCATATTAGTCTATTTGGGAACTTCTCTCTTATGCGAACCTGTTGCACTTTGTAGGCTTCGAGCCATGTCTTAGCATCTGTCTGACAAGGAGGTGGATAGTTATGCCCCTCTAGAGGGTGGTGTACTTGTTGTGGTGCCGCTGGTGGTGTTTTGGGTTCTAATGCAAAGCGCTCCTCGACTGCAGGGTAGGCTATTACAGGTCCTACAGGGCTTAATTAGGGTGACTTAGTCCAACAGTTGGTGTTTTAAGGCAGGTTCCAGGAGTTATTTTTAGGTTCTAGTCGCACCAGCCCCTATTCTAGTTTGTCCCCCTATTGAGAGATTGAGGAAGTATGGTGTTATCGATTTTATGGGTCACAAGGATGATGTGCCTTCCATAGCAGAGTTTTGGCTCCGAGCTACAGAGAGGATTTTGGAGCAAATGCAATGTACTCCTTAGGACAGACTGATTTGTGCTACTTCCTTGCTAAAGGAAGAGGTTTTTTTATGGTGGGAGTCAGTAGCTAAGGTAGCTAAAGCTGAGGATTTGACATGGGATTTCTTTCTATCTGAGTTTTGAGAGAAATATGTGGGTGAGCTCTATACAGATCAGCGGATAGTAGAGTTCCTCAAGCTTAAGCAAGCTAGATGACTATTTTTGAGTATGAGCAGGACTTCCTACGGCTAAGTAGGTATGCTTCTAGACTGATCACTTTTGAGTCAGATAGATGTAAATGGTTCAGAAAGGAATTTCTTGATGAGTATAGAATGCACTTGATCACACCACACTAGCTTTATTGGTGAAGGCTGCTTTAGAGCTTGAGGCTATCCAGATAGAGAGACAGGCTAGAGGTTAGAGAACTGAGCAAGGTAGCCAGTATGAGAGGTTTTAGAGTGCTTGTGACATCCTGACCTGGCAAAGCAATCCTAAGAGGGTGGGTAGAGCAGGGCTCCTGGCAAGCTTCTAGGATGACAGGCTAGCTAAGGTAGTGGAATGCGAGACACAAGAATGAATCAGATTGTAACACCCACCGGCCAATCCCGAAGAACCAGATGACGGATGCCACAATCGGTGCCGGAGCACCGTCTTATGTCACTTATTAAAGCTAGATCACAAATTAGGAGTGGTTAAATTTCCATAAGGAGACAAGTAATTTACATTTTGTTTTGTTTTTTTTTTATTATATATAAAAATAATGTTAAAGAAATTCCTACGAAAATTTCGCAAGAGTTTCCACTAAAAATTAACTTGCCACACAAAGAAAATATACACACTTCCAATTTTCTCCAAACCCCCAAAACTCCAATTAAACACAACATACCACAAGCACT
>CANUEP010097830.1:0-18367 GCA_947857235.1 Jatropha podagrica
TACCACTAAACCACCAATTAAACCATAGATTAGTGACTAAACCTTAAGAATCAAGTGAAAGAAGTTGGAATTGGTGATTAAAAGCAAAGGGAATTGAAGTTGCCATTGAAGGAAGTAAGTTGTGAATTTATAGTTTTGTGATTTTATAAGTAAAATTCAAGGTTTAGGCACGAAATTGATGCATTAAATCATGCTTCATCTATCTTTTGTGTTAATTCTTGAATTTAATGAGAATATCTCCTACTTTGAAGAAGTTGGAGAACCCCCCTCCAAAAGGAAGGAGAAGGCTCAAGAGTGAAGTATTCTAAGCTTCTTAAAGCTTATTCTAAAGGTTAGTGCATTACTAATTCATTTCCCCTTCCATTTTCTTCAAATTTCAATTTTTAGGTTTTGAATGATTCTTGAGAATTGTGTGAATTGTGTTGGGGAATTGAACATTTGATTGTTTTTATGTGAATTTTCATGCTTACTAAGCATAATGGAATGCTTGGAAGAGAAGGAGAGCACCGCTTTCCCTTTCCCCTTCTTTTGGCCGAACCCTCCTTAGAGGAAGGGCTTTGATTTTTGTTCTTGCTTTTGATTTCCTTTGATTGTAAATGAATTTTGAAATGGATTTCCTTTAAATGAGTGTGGTTATTTTGAAGAGAAACTATTTTCCTTTGATTTTGAAGAAGTGGCAGAACCTAAGCTAGGTGAAGGGACTTTGTGTTTCTTTGATCTTTATGCTTGATTTCAACTTAAATGAGTTTATTAATAAGTAATTCGATGATGACTAAAGCCATTTCCTTGAGTTTTTATGTTTTAGCATTTTTCAAAGACTTAAAGAAGGCTTTGAAATTGTAAAAGGGATTTTGTGGTTAAATGCCTTATGAAATGAATTTAATGGTTTTGAGTAATGATTTTGGGTTAGGGATTAAGTTTTTTGATGGAGGGGACCATTCCTCCTTTGTTTTCAATAAGAGTGGCCGAACCTTCTTTAATAGGTAAGGCTTGATTTTCATTCTTTTTAAATCATTGATTTATGTCTTTTAAATGATATTATATACATAGGTTTTGAATATGTTCAATTGAATTTATTAAGTATGAGAAAAATGAGAATGTGGTGGTTTTTGTAAGTTGTAAGTTGAGAAATTTTGAAATGATGAGTATTAAGTGATAAAGTGTTTTAATTAAGAATTGTGAATAAGTAATAAGATCATTTGTGAAAGAATGGATTTATTTTGAGCTCTACTATACATGATTGAAATGTAGTATGATGAGATTGATTTCGATATGTGAGCATGCTTGGGGTTATCAGCCCATTCTATTATGTGGAGTTATGATCATATGCTAGGGTTATAAGCCCTTATGAATAGGCGGACACGCTTATTATATGATGAGGGTGGTGCTTTCATAGGCCAGGATTATGTGATGGGTGTGGCACTCTTACAGGCCACGATTGTGTGATGGGGGTGGCACTTTCATAGGCCACGATCAAATCTGCTTACGTTCATCCTGTGATAGTACGAGCGTTAACTAAGAACTGAATTTAAATTTGCTATAAGGTAATGAAAAAGCATTTATATATATGAACTTCTTATGCTTTTTGAAATGTTTAAATTTAATTAGTATGACTTCGGTATTTAATTTATATATTGATTTGAGTATTTTAAACCGTATTTGAGACTTGTTATTTTGGTTATTCTTTGTTATTTTTATTGGTAACTATTTAGCACCATTGAGTCTTCCACTTAGCGCGTTGAATTTTATCACACGCAGGCTAAGACCGGTGGACACTATTCAAAGACTGGAGGAGTAGCATCAAAGTAGAAATATCATTTTGGGTAGGATATATTATAAATTGTAATTTTGGCATGTATGGAAAAACATTGTAAAAAGTATTGAAGTTGTAAATATTGAAAATGTAATTAATGAGATTGATGGATATTTAAGTATTTTGATCTTTTTATATTTATAGTGTATGAATGTTAATGAATATTCTTTTGAATGAATGGTAAATTATCATGATAGGACTTATGTGAATTAATACAACCATTTAGAAGTGCTGCGTGATTTTGAGTTGATTGGAGTTTAGGGGACTGGAGGAGAATTTATATTGGAAGTGTATATGCTTTCTTTGTGTGACAAGTCAATTTTTAGGGAAAACTCTTGCGAATTGTTTGTAGGAATTTCCTTAAATATTACTTTTTAAATTTTATTTACTTGCTTCCTTATGGAAACCTAGATACTTTCAATATGTGATATAGAGTTATTAAGTAAGATAAGACAGTGCTTCAACACCGAATGTGGCATTCGTCATCTAGTCCTCCAGGATTGGGCGGTGGGTGTTACATTTAGTGGTATCAGAGCATAAGTTTAGGCGATTCTAGGATATATGATTTGGTGTGAGAGTTTATTTGATTTGAAGTAATTATATAAGCGATTTAAGTCAAATACATGCCATATTAGTCTATTTTGGGGGATTTCTCTCTGATGCGAACCTATTGGTCTTTATAGGTTGAGTTATGTCTTAACATCTGTCTGATGAGGAGGTGGACAGTTATGCCCCTCCAGAGGGTGCTATGTTAGAGGGTGTTATGCCAGCTGATGGTTTTTTGGGTTTTGACACAGAGCGCGCCTTGGCTATGGGGCAGGCTATTGTGGGTCTTGCGGGGCCTAATCAGGGTGATTTGCTTCAAGAGTTGGTAGTTGCTTTGAGGCAGGTTGCGCGAGCTATTCCCCAGGCTCCAATCACACTAGCCCCTGTTACAATCCATCCCTCGATAGAGAGACTGAGGTATGGTGCTGAGGATTTTATGGGTCGAAAGGATAATGATCCTTCTGCAGCAGAGTTTTGGCTTCGAGCTACAGAGAGGGTCTTAGAGCAAATGTAGTGCACTCCCCAGGACAAATTGATTTGTGCTACTTCCTTGCTGAAGGAAGAGGCTTACCTATGGTGGGAATCGGTGGTTAAGACAGCGAGAGTTGAGGATGTTACTTGGGATTTCTTTCTCTCTGAGTTTTAGGAGAAGTATGTGGGGAAGCTTTACACGGATAAGAGGATAGCAGAGTTCCTCGAGCTTAGGCAGGTCAGATGACTGTTTTCGAGTATGAACAGGAGTTTCTGCAGTTGAGTAGGTATGCTTCTAAGTTGATCAATTTTGAGGTAGATAAGTGTAAGCGATTCAGGAAGGGGTTACTTGATGAGTACAGGATGCACTTGACATCCCAGCCCCACACCACATTAGCTTCGTTAGTGAAGGCTGCTATAGAGCTTAAGATTATCCGGAATGAGAGACAGGCCAAAGGTCAGAGGACCCAGCAGGGTAGTCAGTATAAGAGATTTCAAAGCGCTACATCTGGAAAAACTTCAAGGGTCCAGTCTAGTAGCAAGAGGTTTAGAGGTGGACCACAGATGGGAGTTAGATCAGGTCAGAGAGTTGGTCAGGCTACATTTACGATATTAGCCCTTTAGGCTACATCTGTTGCTAGTGGTGGAGGTGCTGCATGGCCAGGCTTACCGACTTGTGCTTAGTGTGGCAGGAGACATGTTAGGGTGTGTTGGGGAGCTACGGGAGCTTATTTTAGATGTGGGTCCATAGAGCATATGATTAGGGATTGCCCTATTATAGTGACTAGTTCAACTCACTAGGTTGGGAGGCCAGCTCCCTATGTTCATAGAGGCAGAGGTAGAGGTCGTGGTGAGGCACATGGTACTGGGAGTCCGAGGCTAGTTTTTGAGACTGTGGATAGACCAGAGGCTAGAGCACCGGTGATGGCTTATGCCATCAGGTCTAGGGAGCAGTAGGATGCTCCGGACATCATAGCATGTACTTTCTCCATCTTTGACACTCTTGTACTTGCTTTGATTGATCTGGGCTCCACACATTCTTATATATGCATACATAGAGGTAGATTGGGTAGTATGCATGCTGATACACTAGAGCATAGTGTTGAGGATACTAGTCCCCTGGGTTAGAGTGTAGTAGTTGATCGGGTGTATAGAGGTTGCCTGTAACACCCACCGCTCAATCCCGAATAACTAGATGGTGGATGCCACATTTGGTGCCGGAGCACCATCTTATATCACTTACTAACTCAATATAAATAAGAAAATATCACAAATACCAATATATTTTCGATTTCTTTATAACGAAATAAAATCCCATTCTTAATGTAGGAAATTCATAAATACAGTATATCTTCATTTTCTTATAGCCAAATAAAATTTTGTTCTTAATTAAGGCTCATAAAAGTATAGAATGAATGTAAACAGATTCGATCTTGGCCTGTGAAAGTGCCAACCCCATCACACAATCGTAGCCTATGAAAGCGCCACCCCCATCACACAATCGTGGCCTGTGGAAGTGCCATCCCCATCACACAAATGTGGGCTATGAAAGCACCACCCCCATCTCATAATAAGCACGTCCGCTTATTCATAAGGGCTGATAACCCTAGCATATGATCATAGCTCCACATAACAGAATGGGCTGATAACCCGAGCATGCTCACGTATTGAAATCAGTCTCATCATACTACATTTTCATCATGTGTAGTAGAGCCCAAAATAAATGCGTTCTTCCACAAATAATCTCATTTCTCATTCACCATTCGTTATCTAAAACATTTTATAATTAATATTTATTATTTCAAAATCACTTATCTTACAACTTGTAAATGCACTTCAAATCCTCTAACATTTAAAGCCAAAACCATACTTTTTAATCACAAACAATCATAACTTAAACATACTTAAAGATCAACATTTAAAAGACCAAAATCATGCCTTACCTACTAAAGAGGAAGGTTCGGCCTCTTTATGAAAACAAAGGAGGAAAAGCTTCCTCCATCAAATGCCTTAATCACTAACTCAAAATCATTACTTAAAATCATTAAATCCATTACTTTAAACACTTAACCATAAAACTCATTTTACCATTTCAAAACCTTCTTTAAGTCATGGAAAATTGCTAAGACATTAGAATTCAAATTAAAGCTTTAAAGCACCACCAAATTACTTATAAACAAACCAATTAAATTTAAAATCAAGCTTGGAAATCAAAGAAACACAATGACCCTTCACCTTAATAAGGTTCGGCCTCTTCTTCCAAATCAATGGGAAATGATTTCTTTTCAAAATTACCACACTTATTTAAATGAAATCCATCCAAAAACTCGTTAAGATTTAAAGAACTTGAAAAGCATGAAACAAAATCAATGCTCTTCCTCTCAAAGAGGGTTTGGCCACTTATAGTTAATGGGGAAGGAGGTATTTCCCTTCCCTCTTAACCATTCTACCATGCTTAAGGATCATGGGAAATCAATTTAAAGCATTCAAACATCCATTTCTCAACACAATTCACATAATTCCCCAAAATCATTAAAGACCCCAAAATTTCAAATTTAAAGAAATTGAAAGGGAAATGAAAATACTAGTGCACTAACCTTTCAATCAAGCTTTAAGAAGCTTAGAAAGCTTCACTCTTTAGCCTTTCCTTTCCCTATGGTGGAGGGATCACCCACTTCTTCAAAGTAGGAAAAAGGGCACATTAAAATCAAAATTAACAAAAGAAAAGAATGGAGAAAAGATTTAATGTATTAATCCCATGCCTAAACCTTGAATTCTACTTATTAAATCATAAAACTCAAAATCCACAACTTATTTGCATCAATGGCAACTTCAATTCTCCTTGCTTTTAATCACTAATTTCAACTTCTACTACTTACTTCCTAAGAATTAATCACTATTCTATAGTTTAATTAGGTAGTTTGGTAGTAATTTGGAGGTAGGAAAATGAAAGAAATGGAGGAAGAAGAGAAGAAGATGGTGGCGTTGGAGAAGAAGAAGGGAAGAGAGAGAATGTGTTGATGAAACTTTAAGTTGCACAGTCAGCTTTTGCTTCCTTATTTTATGGCAAATGAATGGCTATGATGAAGTCCTAAGTAATCTCATCCAATGGCTCTAAATATTCATCAAATACTTCTCTTCCAAATATTATTTAAGTGCACCAATTAATTAAATTAATCCCATAAAAATAATTTCTTAATCATTCCTTAATATACCACACTAAAAATAATATTCACTAAATGCCTTAATTCACCAGAAATATTTATGAAATATTTTCTACCCACCTAAATCATGCAAACATGCTCCAAAAATATTAAATAAAAATAATAGACACATGTAGTAATTTTTCCGGATCGAAATAATACCAAGTCTCGGACCGATGGTACTATTCACAGATCGGTAAATCACTATTAACGAACTGAAAAGAAAATAGTTCGTTACAATACTCCTCCCCTCCCACCCACCCCCCCTTAAAAGAAATTTGTCGTCCTCAAATTTACCTGATATGAATAACTGAGGATGCTGCTGTCGCATATCCTCTTCTCTTTCCCAAGTAGCCTCCTCTCTCTAGCAAGTATACTTACGGGTTCTTCCTCATACGTCAAATCCGGCTTGATGGTGACAGACTCAGCTAAAATCACATGTGAAGGATCCAATCTATATCTCCGTAGTATGGATACATGAAAGACATTATGAATCCGATCCATGTCCGGTGGTAAAGCTAGTCTATAGGCCAATGGTCCCACACGCTCTAAGATCTCGCATGGTCCTATGAACCTAGGACTAAGCTTACCCTTCTTACCAAATCTCAAAACTTTCTTCCATGGAGACCCTTCAAGAACACTCTATCACCCACTGCATACTTAATATCCTTCCTCTTAAGATTAGCATACGACTTCTGATAATCTGAAGCTGCTTTCAACCTTTCCCTTATGATCCTCACCTTATCTTCCGCATCACGGATTAAATCTGGACTCACTATCTTACCCTCACTAAGCTCCGTCCAACATAGGGGTGTCCTACACCTCCTACCATACAAAGCCTCAAATGGAGCCATTTGAATACTCGACTGATAACTGTTATTGCAGGCAAACTCCATAAGTCGAATATACTTCTCCCAACTACACTCAAACTCTATCACACAAGCCCTTAACATGTCTTCAAGCACCTGAATTACCCGCTCTGACTGACCATCTGTCTACGGATGAAAAGTTGTGCTGAAATGCAGTTTAGTACCCAAAGCCTCATGTAACTTCTTCCAAAATCTTAAAGTAAACCTTGGATCTCTATCAGAGATAATGGAGGAAGGACTCCATGAAGTCTCACAATCTCATCAACGTAGAGCTCTGCATACTGCTCCATCATATAGTCAGTCTTAACAGGAAGAAAATGCGCTGACTTAGTCAATTTGTCAACTATAACCCAAATAGCATCTTTTTTCTTAGGTGTAGTAGGCAAACTAATCTCAAAATCTGTGGTGATCCTATACCAATTCCACTCTAGAATAGAGATAGGCTGTAGCAAACCCGATGGGACCTGATGCTCTGCCTTAACCTGCTGTCAGGTCAAGCATCTCGATACAAAACCCACAATGTCCCTCTTTGTAGCTGGCCACCAATACTATACCCTCAAATCCTGATACATCTTATTACTACCTAGATGTATAGAATATGGACTACTATGGGCTTCTTCTAAGATACTCTTCCTCAAATCTAGAATCTTAGGTATACAAATTCGATTCCCAAAATACAAGTGGTCATCTCTAATATCAAACCTCTGCTTCTTACCCTCTCTGACCAAGCCTTTCCACTTGGCAATGGTCTCATCACCCTACTGTGCATCGCTGATCTGCAGAAGTAGGCTAGGTCTCACCATAAGCTCCGCTACAAGAGCACCATCTCTAGCAACTGATAACTGGACATTCATTGCTCGAAATGCAATTAAGGACTTCCTGCTCAGTGCATTTGCCATTACATTAGCTTTGCCCGAATGGTAATCTGTGGTGAAATCATAGTCCTTAAGTAGCTCTAACCATTTACGCTGCCTCAGGTTAAGCTCTCTTTGCATAAGTAGATACTTAAGGCTCTTATGGTCCGTATACAAATGACATCTCTCACCATATAAATAATGCCTCCAAATCTTCAAGGCAAACACAATAGCTGCTAACTCCAAATTATGGGTAGGGTAGTTCTTCTCATGTGGCTTAAGCTGTCAGGAAGCATAAGCAACTACCTTGCCCTCTTGCATAAGCACACAACCTAGATCATTATGCAAAGCATCACTATAAACATCATATGGTCTAATTGGAGCTGGCTGTGTCAACACCAGAGCTTCAGTAAGCAACGCTTTAAGCCTCTCAAAACTACTCTAGCATCTATCAGTCCACTCAAAATGAACATCCTTACGAAGAAGTCTAGTCAAAGGGGCTGAAATAAGAGGAAACCCCTTGACAAACCTCCTGTAATAACCATCCAAACCTAAGAAATTGTGAATCTCCGTGAAATTCTTAGGTGGCTTGCAACCAAGCACTGCCTCAATCTTCTTCGAATCCACACAAATAGCCTTTGTAGAAACAATATGCCCTAAGAAGGCAATCTCAGTTAACCAAAACTCATACATATTGAGTTTACCATACAACCGTCAATCTCTCAAGGTCTGCAGAACTGTCCGTAGGTGGTGATCATGATCCTCTCTAGTCAGAGAGTACACCAAAATATCATCAATGAAAACCACCACGAATTGATCCTAAAAAAATGAAAGACTCGATTCATCAGATCCATAAATACTACTGGAGCATTAGTTAACCCAAATGCCATCAATAAAAACTCATAGTGGCCATATCGAGTCCTAAAGTCTTAGGTACATCCGACTCTCTAACTCCCAATTGATTATACCCAGACCTCAAGTCAATCTTCGAAAATAAAGTGGCCCCTCTCAACTGATCAAACAAATTGTCTATCCGAGGCAATGGATAATGATTCTTCACTATCACCTTATTAAGTTGTTTGTAGTCAATACACAATCTCAAAGTACCATCCTTCTTCTTCATAAACAACACTGAAGTGCCCCAAGGAGAAACACTAGGTCGAATGAAACCTTATTGAGCAACTCCTGAATCTGAATCTTCAACTCTCTCAACTCAGAAGGAGCCATCCAATATGGGGATATGGATATCGGCGCAGTACCTGGCATAACTTTAATACTAAACTCAACCTCTCTCGCAAGAGGTAAACTAGACAAATCCTCCGAAAAGTCATAAACCATAAGAATCTCATGTAGATTGAGGGATCTTTGCTCCGGCTCAAGTACACAGGCTAAGAATGCCTCACCCATGCTGTATCATCCTCCTAGCAGTACTGGCTGAAATAACATTAGAGAGGTAATCCTTTCTCTCACCCACAACAACAATCTCCTCTCCAGACGAAGTCTGAAGTGAAATCCTCTTATGCCTACAGTCTACAATCACTCTATGTCTAGACAACCAGTCCATGCCCAGTATCACCTCATATTCCTAGAAAGGCAACTCTATCAAATCACCAAGAAATACTTGCCCATGGATGACTAAAAGGCAATCTTTGTACACCCGTTCAACTACTACACTCTGACCTAAGGGACTAGTGACCTCAACACTATACTCTAGTGTGTCAGCATGCATACTACCCAAGCTACGCACATGTATGCATATATATGAATGTGTGGAGCCCGGATCCGTTAAAGCAAGTACAAAAGTATCGAAGATGGAAAAGGTACCTACTATGACGTCCAGAGCATCCTGCTCCTCCCTGGTCCTGATAGCATAGGCCCTCGTCGGCGCTCTAACCTCTGGTCTATCAACTATCTCAGAAATTGGCCTCTGACTCCCAATACCATACGCCTCACCACGGCCTCTACCTTTGCCCCTCTGAACATAGGGAGCTAGCCTCCCAACCTGCTGAGCTAGACTAGTCACTATCATAAGGCAATCCCTGATCATGTGCTCAGTAGACCCACATCTAAAGCAAGCTCTCTTAGCTCTCCAACATACCCCAAAATGTCTCCGACCATACTGAGTGCAAGTCAGTAAACCTAACCATGTAGCACCTCCGCCACTAGCAACAGATGTGGCCTGAGGAGCTGATCTCGTAAATGTACCTCGGCCAACTCTCTGACCTGGTCTGACTCCCATCTGTGGTGCACCTCTAAATCTCTTACTACTAGATTGAGCCCCAAAAGTCTGTCCAGACGTAGCACTCTGGTATCTCTTATGTTGACTACCCTGCTAGGTCCTCTAAACTCTAGACTGTCTCTCCATCCGGATAATCTCCAACTCAGAAGCAGCCTTCACTAAAGAAGCCAATTTGGTATGTGGCTGGGATGTCAAATGCATCCTATACTCATCTAATAATCCCTTCCTAAATTGCTTACACCTATCTGCCTCAGTGGGGATCAACTTAGCAGCGTACCTACTCAACCGTAGAAACTCTCGCTCATACTCTGAAACGGTCATCCGACCCTGCCTGAGCTTGAAAAACTCTACTATCCTTTGATCTGTATATAGCTCCCCCATATACTTCTCCTAGAACTCAGAGAGAAAGAAATCCTAGGTAACATCGCCAGCTCTCGTTGTCTTAACCACTGACTCTCGCCATAAATAAGCATCCTCCTTCAGCAAGGAAGTGGCATAGATCAATTAGTCCCAGGGACTGCACTGCATCTGCTCCAAGACCCTCTCTATTGCTCGGAGCCACAACTCTACTATAGAAGGCCCATCAACCTTTTGACCCATGAAATCCTTAGCACCATACTTCTTTAGTCTCTCTATAGGGGGACGGACTGGAATAGGGTTCGGTGCGACTGGACCCTGAGGAACATCTCCCGCTACCTGCCTCAGAGCAGCTACCAATTGCTAAACTAAATCACCCTGATTAGGACCCGCAGCAGCTTACCCCACAGTCGAGGCTCATTTTGCATTTGAACCTAGTACACCACCTACGGCACCACCAACTGGCACACCCTCTAACATAGCACCCTTAGGTGTCGCATAACTGTCAACCTCCTCATCGGATAGATGCTGTGACATACTAATTACCTACAAAGACTAGCATGTTTGCATCAGAGAGAAGTTCACAAAACAGACTATTATGACATGTATTTAACTTAAATCACTCATATAATTACTCTAAATCAAACAAACTATCACACCAAATCATATATCCTAGAATCGGCTAAACCTATGCTCTGATACCAGTAAATGTAACACCCACTGCCCAATCCCGAAGAACCAGATGGCGGATGCCACATTTGGTGTCGGAGCACTGTCTTGTATCATTTACTAACTCTAAATCACATATTAGAAGTGGTTAGATTTTCATAAGGAGGCAAGTAATTAAAAATTTTAAAAATAAGTAAAGGAAATTTCCTACAAAAATTTCACAAGAGTTTTCCCTAAAAAATTAACTTGCAACACAAAGAAAATATCCACTTCCAATATAATTTCTCCAAACCCCAAAATTCCAGTTCAACACAACATGTCACAAGCACTTCTAAAAGGTTGCATTAATTTACTTAAGTCCTATCATGCTAATACACCATTCATTCTAAGAAATTTATATATCCATTCAAGAAATATATATATATCATCATTCATACATCATACATATAATCAAATAATAATACTTAAAATATCCACCACTCTCATTAATTATGATTTCAATATTTACAACCTCAATATTATTTACTATAAGTCTATACATGCCATAATTCATGTAAATAGACATGTCCTACCCAAAATCAATACTTCTACTCTGAAGCTACTCCTCTGGTCTTTGGGTAGGGTCCACCACTCTTAACCTGCGCGTGATAAAAATCAACACGCTGAGTGGAAGACTCAGTTGTGCTCAATAATTATCAATAAATGTAGCGAGAAAATGCCAAGTAATAAATCTCAAATATCTTTGAAAATTCTCAAATCATAATATATATTAAGCACTGAAAACGTGCTAATTAAATTCAAATATTTTGAAAATCATAAAAAATTCACATCTTTAAAATTCATACATAACTCAATATAAATATGAAAATATCACAAATACCAATATATTTTTGATTTCTTTATAACGAAATAAAATCCCATTCTTAATTTAGGAAATTCATAAATACAATATATCTTAATTTTCTTATAGCCAAATAAAATTTCATTCTTAATTAAGGCTCATATTAGTACATAATGAATGTAAGCAGAATCGATCTTTGCCTGTGAAAGTGCCACCCCCATCACACAATTGTGGCCTGTGAAAGTGCCACCCCCATCACACAAACGTGGCCTAAGAAAGCACCACTCCCATCACATAATAAGCGTGTTCGCTTATTCATAAGGGTTGATAACCCTAACATATGATCAGAGCTCCATGTAACAGAATGGGCTGATAACCCGAGCATGCTCACATATCGAAATCAATCTCATCATACTATATTTCAATCATGTATAGTAGAGCCCTAAATGCATTCTTCCACAAATAATCTCATTTC
Source organism: Jatropha podagrica (assembly GCA_947857235.1). Taxonomy (NCBI): domain Eukaryota; kingdom Viridiplantae; phylum Streptophyta; class Magnoliopsida; order Malpighiales; family Euphorbiaceae; genus Jatropha; species Jatropha podagrica. Next base: position 12,338 of record CANUEP010097830.1, read on the forward strand.
TCATTCACCATTCCTTATCCAAAACATTTTATAATTAATACTTATTATTTCAAAATCACTTATCTTACAACTTGTAAATGCACTTCAAATCCTTTACATTTGAAGCCATAACCATACATTTTAATCACAAACAATCATAACTTAAATATACTTAAAGATCAACATTTGAAAGACCAAAATCATGCCTTACCTACTAAAGAAGGTTCGGCCTCTTTATGAAAACAAAGGAGGAAAAGCTTCCTCCATCAAATGCCTTAATCACTAACTCAAAATCATTACTTAAAATCGTTAAATCCATTACTTTAAACACTTAACCATAATACTCATTTTACCATTTCAAAACCTTGTTTAAGTCATGGAAAAATGCTAGACATTAGAATTCAAATTAAAGCTTTATACCATCACCAAATTACTTATAAATAAATTTATTTAAGTTAAAATCAAGCTTTAAAATCAAAGAAACACAATGGCCCTTCACCTTACTATGGTTCGACCTCTTCTTCCAAATCAATGGGAATTGATTTCTTTTCAAAATTACCACACTTGTTTAAAAGAAATCCATCCAAAAACTCTTTAAGATTCAAAGAACTTCAAAAGCATGAAACAAAATCAATTCTCTTCCTCTCAAAGAGGTTTCGACCACTTATAGCTAATGGGGAAGGGGGTGTTTCCCTTCCTTTTGACCATTCTACCATGCTTAAGGATCATGGGAAATCAATTTAAAGCATTCAAACATCCATTTCTCTACACAATTCACATAATTCCCCAAAATCATTAAAAACCTCAAAATTTCAAATTTAAAGAAATTGAAAGGGAAAATGAAAATACTAGTGCACTAACCTTTCAATCAAGCTTTAAGAACCTTAGAAAGCTTCATCTTTTAGCCTTTCCTTTCCCTTTGGTGGAGGGTTCACCCACTTCTTCAATGTAGGAAAAAGTTCACATTAAAATCAAAATTAACAAAAGAAAAGAATGGAGCAAGAGTTAGTGCATTAATCCCATGCCTAAACCATGAATTCTACTTATTAAATCATAAAACTCAAAATCCACAACTTACTTGCTTCAATGGCAACTTCAATTCTCCTTGCTTTTAATCACCAATTTCAACTTCTACTAATTTCCTAAGAATTAATCACTATTCTATGGTTTAATTAGGTAGTTTGGTGGTAATTTGGAGGTAGGAAAATGAATGAAATGGAGGAAGAAGAGAAGAAGATGGTGGCATTGGAGAAGAAGAAGGGAAGAGAGAGAATGTGTTGATGGGTGGTAACTTTAAGTTGCAAAGTCAGCTTTTGCTTCCTTATTTTATGCCAAATGAATGGCTATGATGAAGTCCTAAGTAATCTCATCCAGTGGCTATAAATATTCATCAAATACCTCTCTTCCAAATATTATTTAACTCCACCAATTAATTAAATTAATTCCATAAAAATAATTCCTCAATTATTCTTTAATATATGACACTAAAAATAATATTCACTAAATGCCTTAATTCAAAAAAAATACTCATGAAATATTTTCTACGCACCTAAATCATGCAAACATGCTCCAAAAATATTAAATGAAAATGATAGTCACACGTAGTAATTTTTTTGGATCGAAATAATACCAAGTCTCGTACCAATGGTACTATTCACAGATCGATAAATCACTATTAATGACACTGAAAAGAAAATAGTCCATTACATTGCCCTTTTATTATTCATGGGCATGTGTTTCTGGGTGATTTGATAGAGTTGCCTTTCCGGGAATACGATGTGATATTGGGCATGGATTGGCTGTCTAGACATGGGGTGGTTGTGGATTGTAGACATAAGAGGATTACACCTCAGACTCTATTTGGAGAGGAAATTGTAGTTGTGGTGGAAAGGATGGATTACCTCTCTAATCTTATTTTAGCAAGTACTGCTAGGAGGATGATATGACACGGCTATGAGGCGTTCTTAGCCTGTGTACTTGAGCCTGAGCGAGGATCTCCTAGTGTCCATGAGATTTTGATGGTATTTGACTTCCATATGTATTTCTCGAGGATTTGCCTGGGTTGCCTCCTGTGAGAGAGGTTGAGTTTAGCATCGAGGTTATGCTGGGTACTGCACTGATATCCATTGCTCCATATCAAATGGCTCCTACTGAGTTAAGGAAGTTAAAGATTCAAATTCAGGAGTTGCTTGACAAGGGTTTTATTCGACCTAGTGTATCCCCTTGGGGCGCTCCATTATTGTTTATGAAGAAGAAGGATGGTACATTGAGATTGTGCATTAATTATAGACAGCTTAATAAGGTGATAGTGAAGAATTATTATTCATTGCCTCGGATAGATGATTTGTTTGATAAGTTGAGAGGGGCCACTATGTTTTCGAAGGTTGATTTGAGATGGGGGTATCATCAGTTGGGAGTTAGAGAGTCAGATGTGCCTAAGACTGCTTTCAAGACCCAATATGGTGACTATGAGTTTTTAGTGATGCCATTTGGGTTGACCAATGCTTTAAGCAGTGTTTATGGATCTGATGAATCGGATAGTTCTGCAGACTTTAAGAGACCGACGGTTGTATGCTAAGCTCATTAAGTGTGAGTTTTAGTTGATTGAGATTGCCTTCTCAGGGCATATTATTTATGCAGAGAGTATTCGGGTGATGCGAAGAAGATTGAGGCAGTGCTTGATTGGAAGCTACCTAAGAATGTCACAGAGATCCACAGTTTCTTAGGTTTGGCTGGATATTACAGGAGGTTTGTCAAGGGGTTTTCTCTTATTGCAACCCTTTTGACTAGACTTCTCCGTAAGGATGTCGGTTTTGAGTGGATTGATAGATGTCAGAGCAGTTTTGAGAGGCTTAAGGTAATGCTTACTGATGCTCTAGTTTTGACATAGCCAGCTCTAGGCAGACCATATGATGTTTATAGTGATGCTTCACATAATGGTCTAGGTTGTGTACTTATGTAGGAGGGAAAGGCAGTTGCTTATGCTTCTCGACAGCTTAAGCCATATGATAAGAACTACCCTACCCATGATTTGGAGTTAGCATCTATTGTGTTTGCCTTGAAGATTTGGAGGCATTACTTGTATGGTGAGAAATGTCACTTGTATACAGACCATAAGAGCCTTAAGTATCTGCTTACACAAAGAGAGGTTAACCTAAGGCAGCGTATATGGTTAGAGTTACTTAAGGACTATGAATTCACCATTGATTACCATTCAAGTATAGTAAATGTGGTGGCAGATGCACTCAGTAGAAAGGCATTAGTTGCTCTTCGTGCTATGAATGCACGCTTATTTGTGGCTAGAGATGGTGTTCTTGTAGCAGAGCCTATGGTGAGACCTAGCCTTTTATAGTAGATTAGAGATGCATAGCAGGGTGATGAGACCATTGCCATATGGAAAGGCCTAGTCAGAGAGGGTAAGAAGAAGAGATTTGAGATTAGAGATGACTACTTGTACTTTGGGGATCGGATTTGTGGGCCTAAGATCTCAGATTTGAGGAGTATCTTAGAGAAAGCTCATAGTAATCCATATTCTATGCATCTAGGCAGGAATAAGATGTATCATGATTTGAGGATGCAGTATTGGTGGCTGGCTATGAACAGGGACATTGCGAATTTTGTATCGAGATGCTTGACCTGTCAACAGATTAAGACAGAGCATCAGGTCCCGTTGGGTTTGCTACACCCTATCTCTATTCCGGAGTGGAAATGGGATAGGATTGCCATGGATTTTATGATTGGTTTGCCTCCTACACCTAGGAAGAAAGATGCTATTTGGGTCATAGTCGATAGATTGACTAAGTCGACACATTTTCTTCCAGTTAGTACTGACTACACTTTGGAGCAGTATGCAGAGCTCTACATTGATAAGATTATGAGACTATATAGATTTCATTCTTCCATTATCTTTGATAGAGATTTGAGGTTTACTTCGAGGTTTTAAAAGAAGCTACATGAGGCTTTGTGTACTAGACTACATTTTAGTATAGCCTTCCATCCGCAGACAGATGGACAGTCAGAGTGGGTGATTCAGGTGCTTGAGAACAGTTGGGAGAAGTATATTCGGCTTGCTGAGTTTACCTACAACAATAGTTATTAGTCGAGTATTCAGATGGCTCCATTTGAGGCTTTATATGGTAGGAGGTGTAGGACACCTCTATGCTGGACGGAGCTTAGTGAGTGTAAGATAGTGGGTCCTCATTTGATCCAAGAAGCAAAGGATAAGGTTAGAATCATAAGGGAAAGGTTGAAAGCGGCTTCAGATCATCAAAAGTCATATGCCGATCTTAAGAGGAAGGATATTGAGTATGCAGTGGGTGACAGGGTGTTCTTAAAGGTATCTCCATGGAAGAAAGATATGAGATTCGGTAAGAAGGGTAAGCTGACTCCTAAGTTTATAGGTCCGTACGAGATCTTAGAGCGTGAGGGACCATTGGCCTATAGACTAGCTTTACCACTAGACCTAGACCGAATTCATAATGTTTTTCATGTATCTATGCTACGAAGGTATAGATCAGATCCTACGCATGTTATTTCAGCCGAGTCTATCACCATCGTGCCGAATTTGACATGTGAGGAGGAACCCATAAGGATACTTGCTAGAGAGGTTAAGGAATTAAGGAATAAGAGAATACCTCTGGTAGAGGTCCTGTGGAGAAATCATAAGACAGAGGAAGCCACATGGGAAAGAGAAGATGACATGCGACAGTAGCTTCCTCAGTTACTCATATCAGGTGAAATTCGAGGACAAATTTCTTTTAAGGGGGGAGAACTATAACAGTCTGATTTTTTTCAATGTTGATAATAGTGATTTACTGATCTGTGAATAGTACTATCGATCCGGGACTTGGTATTATTTCGGTTCGAAAAAATTACTATGTGTCTAATATTTTATTTAATATTTTTGGAGCATGTTTGCATGATTTAGGTGGGTAGAAAATATTGCATGAATATTTTTGGTGAATTAAGGCATTTAATGAATATTATTTTCTAATGTAGTAGATCAAGGGATAATTGAGGAATTATTTTTATGGAATTAATTTAACTAATTGGTGGAGTTAAATACTATTTGGAAGAGAATTATTTATGAATATTTAGAGCCATTGGATGAGATTACTTAGGATTTTATCATAGCCATTCATTTGGCATAAAAGAGAGAAGACAAGTTTGACTTGTCTACTTAAAGTTACCACCAACTAAGCAACATTTTCTCTTTCTACCTTTCCATTCTCCATGCCATTTTCATCTTCTTCCTCTTCCTCCATTTTCTTTCACTTTCCTACCTGTAAACTACCACTAAACCACCAATTAAACCATAGATTAGTGACTAAACCTTAAGAATCAAGTGAAAGAAGTTGGAATTGGTGATTAAAAGCAAAGGGAATTGAAGCAATTAAGTTGTGAATTTTAAGTTTTGTGATTTTACAAGTAGAATTCAATGTTTAGGCATGAAATTGATGCATTAAATCATGCTCCATTTATCTTTTGTGTTAATTCTTGAATTTAATGAGAATTTCTCCTACTTTGAAGAAGTTGGAGAACCCTACTCCAAAGGGAAGGAGAAGGCTCAAGAGTGAAGCATTCTAAGCTTCTTAAAGCTTATTCTAAAGGTTAGTGCATTACTAATTCATTTCCCCTTCCATTTTCTTCAAATTTCAATTCTTAGGTTTTGAATGATTCTTGAGAATTGTGTGAATTGTGTTGGGGAATTGAACATTTGATTGTTCTTATGTGATTTTTCATGTTTACTAAGCATAATGGAATGCTTGGAAGAGAAGGAGAGCACCCCTTTCCCTTTCCCCTTCTTTTGGCTGAACCCTCCTTAGAGGAAGGGCTTTGATTTTTGTTCTTGCTTTTTATTTCCTTTGATTGTAAATGAGTTTTGAAATGGATTTCCTTTAAATGTGTATGGTTATTTTGAAGAGAAACTATTTTCCTTCGATTTTGAGGAAGTGACCGAACCTAAGCTAGGTGAAGGGCCTTTGTGTTTCTTTGATCTTTATGCTTGATTTCAACTTAAATGAGTTTATTAATAAGTAATTTGATGATGGC
>CANUEP010097852.1:0-46539 GCA_947857235.1 Jatropha podagrica
CAATTTCTTCAATCTCCATGTGATAGCCATTGGGATGCAGTGATTCGTATTTTGAGATATATTAAGGGAACTCCTGGACAAGGCTTGTTGTATGAAGATAGGGGTCACTCACAAATTGTTGGATTTTCTGATGCAGACTGGACAGGTTCTCCCTCTGATCGGCGGTCTACTTCAGGATACTGTATTCTGATTGGAGGAAATTTGATATCTTGGAATAGTAAAAAGCAAACTGTTGTAACTAGATCAAGTGCAGAAGCAGAATATCGAGCCATGGCACTAGCTACGTGTGAACTTATTTGGCTAAAACTTCTTCTTCAAGAATTGAAATATGGAGAAATTAAAAATATGAAGTTAATCTGTGATAATCAAGCAGCACTTCACATTGCCTCTAATCCAGTGTTTCACGAAAGGACAAAACATATAGAGATAGATTGCCACTTCATCAGATAGAAGATTGAATCAGGATATATTTCTACCTCTTTTGTTAGTTCAAACGATCAATTGGCAGATATCCTTATAAAATTTCTTAGAGGTCCTCGTATTAAATACATTTGTAACAAGCTAGGAGCATATGACATGTACGCTCCAGCTTGAGGGGGAGTGTTAGAATCTTGTAATTATTGGGGTAGATTGTGCATATATTAGAATGATACTAGGAGATCTTTAGGAAATATTAGGAGATTATTTTCCTATTTTGAATTATTTTCTGTGTATTATATATACCTTAAACCGTATATGAAAATTCATCAAGCCAATTGCTTATTTCAAAACTTCTTCTTCTCTCTTTCACACAACCCAAATTCAACTATATATTCAGTCTATGCAGTTGAACGTAGATTCTCTTGCTTCCTTTTCTTTGAAGTGAGGATTATTATTCTTTTTTCTTTGTTTTTTATGAAAATCTAGATTTGTTTTTCCAGCAGTCTACTTAATTTTCCTTGTAAGCTTCATTGCAGACTCCTGGAAATCAAGCTCTTGGATCAGGTAGGGCAAGAAGGGATGCTGCTGCTCGTGCCATGCAGGGATGGCACTCTCAGCGTCTTCTTGGTAATGGTCAGGTTTGTGATCCGATCATTAAGGTGTGTGGAGAACTTCTAAGCTCAATGATTAAAGTTTTTTTTTTTTAAAAAAAAAAATTCTTATGCTATTATGTTTGCCTCGTGCCATCATGTGTATTATTCTCATAATTTCAATAAGGCAAAGTTCTTTTAGCTTACCTATTTTTCGCCTTTTTCTTTTCTCCCGAGTTAGGATAAAAGCTTGAATTCCACACCAAAGGGTGACAAGCAGCTGAAAACAAATGGTACAATTGATTAACTGGATCAATATCTTCAGTACTTTAATTGCAAAGTGGTGCTCGCTGAACTTGGATTATTGGCAGGTTTGCTGAAGCGTAAAAAACCATCAACCATTGAACGAGCTGTCCATGTTCCTCACGTGAAAATGATGAAGCTACAGTTAGGATCACTAGTTTGTTATCTTAGACTTTAATACTGTGGAACACAATACCCTTATTTTCAAAGTGCTGATATTGAGTTTTCTTTTTGCAGAGCGGATACAATGGTCATTGATATTGGACCTCCGGCTGACTGGGTGAAGATCAATGTGCAAAGAACTGTAAGATTTTTTCTATTTTTAATCTTGCGTTAAAAAACTATATATTTATTGTTAAATTTTCATTATTGAAAATTTTAAATTTGGGGAAAATTGTGCCATACACAGAATGACTGCTTCGAAATATATGCTTTAGTTCCAGGGCTTCTTCGTGAGGAGGTAAGATCTTGAAGCCTTCTTCTTAGTGTCATTTTTTGTGCTTGTGAACTGTTCCTGAGCAGTTGATGTTTACCTCAAATATTGAACAAGTTCTTAGTTTCTGTGCCAATAATATTCATTTTTCAGGTGCATGTTCAATCTGATCCAGCTGGACGCTTGATTATATCGGGTCAACCAGAGCAACTGGATAATCCCTGGGGTGTCACACCATTTAAAAAGGTTTGCTAAAGATGAATGGATTCAAATTGCTTGTTTTCCCCTTGTATGATAGATCGGAGTTTTTAGAATGTTCAGGTAACCTGGAGATTCTATGGACCAATTATTTGGCCTTCATTAGTTCAATCAAGTAATTGGAAACATTTGACCATTACTGTACCAAGGAATATTATGACAGAAGAAAACAAATTAACTGTTAGTTTACCGTGTAATCTTGTTTCTCCCACTAATCGATAGCCAGTACTATTGTGGTCTACCAAACTGGATGAAAGTATATAACACTGGGTTCTGTTCTCAGGTTGTCAGTTTACCTTCACGAATTGATCCACATCAGACATCTGCTGTTGTTACCCTGCATGGCCAATTATTTGTGCGTGTCCCCTTTGAAAATCTGGATATTTAGAATGCGGAGATGGTTGTCACTTAAAGCACAGCTGGAGATTACTTTCTCAGGATAAAAGAAACTAAGTTAGGATTGATGTCAAGGCTAATTTTGTAGTGTAAGTGGTGTTGTCATTGCTGAAAATTGAAGCTTGAGACCATCTAATTAGGTATATTTAGATTTTTGCCTTTTTCAGTTTGTAATTAATAGCAGAAGATTCTCTCAGCTATATCTAAATATATTTTATATTGTTTCTGATTTCATTTTGAAGGGGGGATAGGAGGTAAATGGTTGCACTTTATTTCTTCTTTAGTTCTATCAAGACAGTTACCCTTTTGTTGCTTGATTAAATCTCAGGTCTATGAAAAAGAGAGCTGCTTCGAAATCAGAATGTGCCGAGAAATTTTGCTTTGTTTTAACATCTTTAGGTCAGATATCATATCCAAAAAGTTGAAGGTCCTGTAAGATCAAGTCTTACTGAAATTGTTTGATTTTGTGCACAGGATGCAATAAAAAGTTCCACTGGAACTTGTGGACACAGCCTGAGGGAATAAAAAGTAGATTTGTATGCAAAGATTAAAACTTCAAAATTGGCAGACAATCATGTAACTATTTATTGCTGTCTTTTAGGACTCAGTACATGCATACATGCTTTACTTTGCTAAGACTAGTGATAGTTTTAGCATTGAACAATTGCAATTATATTTAATACAATTTTTAATTTATAAACTTTCCTATTTTACAGCACATATTAGAAAGAAAGCTAAAGAAAAATAAAAATTACAAAAATCTTTTACATGTATCTTAGATCTCAACTTGATGATGCTCAGTTGAATGAGTTTTCAATGCTTGAAATTCTAATGTTGAATCTCCATTATCCAGTTTGTCTTTTTTGCTTGCTCACTCTTCAGCTGGCTGCATCCAGCCTTGGATGATGTTCAGTGCTTGTTCATGGGAACTCAAATCCTCCGCCGCTATCGGTGGTGGTTGTGGTTGTGGTGGTGGTTGGTGGGCTAATGGCCATCCAAAGCAAAGAAAGTGTAATTGCAATGAGACCAGACCAAACAAACACAATTGTTGGTGTCTTCCCTCTCCTCCCCATCAAACCTTTGGCGAAAGGGTACAGATGAGCTAAGACCCAGAAACTAAAGAAAGCTCCACCGATGAACTTGCTCCACTGTTGATTAGTGGTATAAATTGTCCTTATAAATGCAAAGCCTATTGCAATTATGTTTGTCATAGCAATCACAATTGGTGGAATCATCAACGAAGTCCACTTTACAAGATACAATTCTGCATAAATATCATCATTGTCCTCTCCTGCAGCTTTTGCAGTCAATGTGAAAGAAATTTCAATCCCTGCAATCACCTTAAGAAGGCCTTGCACGACTGCAGCGAAGTGAGCACTTGTTCCGGAAATAAGCCAGAATTGCTCGTTCCTCCACCACTCTTCTAATGCTATTCCGGACCATCTCAACTCGAGAACCGCAAGCCCGATGAGACAAATGGTGATAGTTAGAAGGTACACCAAAAATACAATGCTTAGACTTTGCACAATGAAGTGCCCTGAGAAAAGAGAGAGTGCAGGGAGGAAGCAATAGACGATCAGGAATATAGAGGTGAAGGGGTAAATGCCAACATTAAGATAGGCAAGGCGTTGAAGTAACTTGAGCTTCCTGGTGGCTAGAAACGCATTGTTTCTAGAGAAGAAAATCTCAACAGAACCAGTAGCCCAACGGAGCACTTGGTGGAGCCGATCAGTGAGATTAATTGGAGCTGATCCACGAAAAGCATCGCGCTTGGTTACACAGTAGACAGAGTGCCATCCACGGTTGTGCATACGATAACCAGTCACCACGTCTTCTGTGACTGAACCATAAATCCATCCTACTCTTTCACCCCATTCGGTCTTATCCTCATACCAGCAAGAAATGACAGAGACAGCTTCAGCAACAGTGGTGGCGTCAAGTGGTTCCCGTGGCACCCTAAGAGCACCAGGAGGACGTCCATACTTGACAGCAGGGTGATCTGCGAGGGGTCGAGCTTGATATTCACAAACAGGTATAGACTCTGCCAACATGGTAGAATTTCCGAACCGCTTGGGCATTAGGTTCAAGTCAAGGTCAGGATCGAAGTCTGTTGCTGCGAGTGGACGAGCAGCTTCAGTGCCATTGGTGTTTTTTTGTTCATACTTATCTGTATTCGGAGGGTCGAATGCATAGAGAGCAAATCTTCTGAACATGCAACCAGTTCCTACATAAACTGGACCTTGTACACCATCGAGGGCACGCATTTGCCCATCAAAAAACACAGTGTTATGATTAGCATATCGATCGGAAGGATCAATGCCTTCAAATCTTTGAGGGAATTGAATGTAGCAGATTTTTTCGCCTCCTCGATCCATCATGAAGCACATTCCTTCTCGGATAGCTTTACAGTTATAAATGTAGTGATCACAATCCAAGTTGAGAATGAAGGGGCCATTAGATAAAATAGCAGATGCTCGCACCAAGCAATTCATAGCACCAGCTTTCTTGTTATGGTCATAGCCTGGTCTCTTTTCACGCGAGACATATACGAACATTGGAAGGCGGATATCGGTATCTGTGAAATCGATGATTTTATCATCTGCACCTCCCATTAATGGGTCAGGACTAGGGGGCTTAAGCATGACCTGCAGAATTCCGGCATGATCGCCTTTCGAATGTTCAGGTGCTGGAGCTGACCAAGTTCCAGGCCAATGTGTGCCGTCTGCCATCCATGTACCCTTCTGGACTTTTATAGGCTCCATGGGATCACCTCCACTTTCTCTAATGTGCTTCAGCATTTTCATTTCCTCTCTCGCATTAAAAGCATCCGATCTCCTTCTAATGGAGTCCCCAAGTCCATTGATTCTCACTTTGAATTCATCGTATTCTCTCTTTATTTTTCTTCTGTCTTTCACAAAATCAGGTCTACTTTTGTTCTTAGTCGGATCAACCTTTAAGCTGAAGTAGGCATCGGGATTTCTCGGTTCGATATCATGTTTTCGACAAAATGGAACCCATAAATCAGCAAAGCTGCAAGCCTCAGCCATTGCCTCAAACGTAAGTAGAGCACCTCCATCATCAGAAATGTAGCAAGCTATTTTCTCCACGGGGTAATCAACTGCTAGAATTGAAAGAATAGTATTGGCAGTGACAAGGGGAGGCTCTTTCTCTGGGTCAGCAGTAGACACAAACATGTCTACTCCTGGAAGATCAGAGCGTCCGGTAGGATTGGATGGGGATGGCGATTCAAACTTGTCGCGAAGAACCTCAAGATCGGTAGACCGATTCACAGGAGTGAGCTTGGGAATTTGATCCAGGATCCAGGAAAAGGCAAACCATGTTTCACACACCACTGACATGGCCCATAACCATCTTGCGTCTTCATTTGGATTGGTAAGTCTCCAGTGCAAGAAGAATATCAGCACCACAAACCGGACCACAATCAACAACCTGCATCCATTTATTGATTTTTCTTTTTCAATATTATCTTCATTTTATTTTATTTTATGTTATTTTATGTGAACAGATTACCTGTAAGGACTCATAATGGCTGCTGGCATTGTCATTGTGCGACTCAGTGGCTTCCATGGTTTATCCATATTTTCTAACATCCCACCTTTCAGTCCTTCACCCTCGTCATCGTACGAATCATCTTGAGGCCAATAGGCATTACCATACCCGTAAGTTCCTTTTGTCTCGAACAACCATCGATTGTGATCGAAATCTCCAGTTTGGTTTCTCTTCGTCATTGTCATGTTATCACCTTTGCTTGGAGCTGGCAATGGCAGTGCTCCACTAGAAAAATCTGGAAAGTCATCGTCATAATCTCCAACTCTGTAATTCTCTTTGCATCCCGGACACAGACCTGTCTCTTTCTGGGCATCCATATAGCAATCCCTGCAAATCTTGAACCTGATGAAAATCAAGAAAACCCATTAATTAATTACTTATCATATGCAAGTTGATTGAACTTCTATACAAAAAAATAAGTCGATATCTTACCTGCATTCACAAGGCATTACATCATTTCCTCTTTCATCCTTCATAATCTTACCGTCGCAAGCAGGCATTGCACAAGAAGAGCCTTTAGCACCAGCCATTTGAGGATGTGTGACCTCAGAGTCTATCACCTTATCCATGAGATGTGCACGCGTTACACTGTTGAATCCACCGGTAAACAAAGAATTGGAAACATATTGCTCTTCTGCTTTCACCGCCACCGATGTATCCATTGGTTGATTATCTGGCGTAGGAGGAATATGCACTGTATAATTCATGTAATCACCTGATATTTCCCCTGACATGTCAAGATCCTCTCTCGATAGACTCACATATCTCCCGCTTGAAGTTCTTCTTGCAAATTTTACACTCTGTCCACCAACAGCTCGATTTGCTTGCGACCCACTGGACCCACCTGGATTTCTACCTTTTTTTGATGGTTGGGAAGATAGAGATGCCATTTTTTATTTAATTTTCTTTCTTATATTATTAACGATGTAAAGAAACAAAAACGATTTTTCTTGAACATTAATATGATTGAAGTTGTAGAATACGCTGAATCATTTTCGTTTTTGGTTTCTTGAATGCATTTCTTGGGAAGGAAGGTAACAAGAAAAGAAAAGAAAAGAAGAGGAAAGGAACCAAGAACGAAAGAAGATGGAAAAACTGATGGTACAAGACCCAGTCTAATAGTTAAATGGGGAAATATTTGATGGTGTTTACGGGTTTTAAGGAGAGAGTAGAGTGGTGAATTTGGTTCATTGCGTGTATTTATTTGTATGGTTTTATGTTGTAATGAACATTATCCAGAACATAACTATTTATTCGCTATATCTTAGGTATATTGTGAGTTTTGACCGTCTCTCTTGCTTAAATAGCTAACCTTTTTTGTGTAACGGACTCACAAAATACCATATTTTTGGATTGATAAGGTAAAAAAATGATTAACTTAGTTCTAAAATAATCAAATTAACGATAATTCATGTTCCTTATGACCTTATTTGAAAAATGAGATTATTCTATTTCTCAAATGCTTAGAATACTTATACTTTGCATCTGTTTCTGATTCTGTAACTCTCATTCTGCGTATTATTGTCCGTAGCTCCAAATGTTTTTGCATAACAAGACATATTTCCAGTGGTACATGCATATATAATCTGATAATAAATTTAATGGTAAGCGCAAATATGATTCGACAAAAAAAAAAAAGAGAAAAAAGAAAAATGTCGCTGTCCGGAATAAGGTCTTGGGTCAGAATTTAAAGGAGTGAAGTCGGATAGCAGCATCTTTCTGAAATTGATTCCATTGTTTGTTAAGCAGTAGTAGTAGCTTTCTTTCTGCTATTGTCTTGAACTCTATTTGGATGCACAATTTAATTATTTTACTTCTATTTCAGATGGTTTTTTGTTTTCAAAATTTAAATTTTTTATAGAAAATTATTTTTCTCGAAGATTTTAATAGCAATTTAAAAACAATAATTGATTTTCTAAAAATAAATAGGAATAAAATTGAAAAAATTATTAACATACTCTCAAAATCTTAGACTAAAATGTCCTTTTTTTGCTATTAAAATTGAAGAGAAAGAGAGAGAAAACTTTCTATTTTTCTAGAAAAATACCATTGACCAAATGCCCCTTGCCGTGAGTTTTTAGTAATTTCAAATACTAATTCATTTTAATGAATTCTTCTACCAACCCACTATCAAAAGTCTGAAATGCCATTGACCAACTTTCCCATTTCCATATGTTCATGTTTGGTAAGAACAAAGGATGTAGGCATCTCATCTTCTTGAGTTGCTAAAGGGAATGAAGTTTCAATTGAGGTCCTGTTTGGTTTATATATTTTTTAACAACTTTTAAAATTGGGCTAATCCATAAATTTGATTCTCAACTTTGATCTGGAGAAATAGAAATCATTGTGTATGTTATACTCTTTTAAATTTTTCATTAATTTTACACAATTTGAAGAAATTTCTTACAAGGATATCATTCTAGGAAGAAAAAAAAGAAAGTTAAGTGCAAATGTAGTATACAAACAGTAATCATTACTTTTACTAATGTAGACTATTATTTCCCTTTTGGTTCTTCTTAGGAAGAAGGCTTGGAAACAGCATCTTTGGTCTTGGCTCTATTGTACTTCATGTGGCTCTTAACTAGTTGACCAGCAGCAAGAGCAGACATCAGAGACAACTCTCCGGCCAGAACAGAGCCAGCAACTATGGAGGCTAAAAGCCTTGCATTTGCTCCTGGCATCTCTTTGCTCGCGCCCTTCACCCCAATTAGGTGCAGGCACGCCGACTGAGATGCAAGCTGCGTTCCACCTCCCACCGTACCAACCTTTAAGAGTTCGATTCATTTATAAACCAATTAGACAATAGAAATCAATTCAGTGCTAAAATATGGATCATATAAATTACTGAGCAAGATCAATTACCTCAATAGAAGGCATTGTGACAGAGACATGAAGATCCTGTCCATCATTAACAGCTTCCATCATGGTAATACAATGTGAACTCTCTACATTCTGTGCAGGGTCTTGACCAGTCGCTAGGTAGATAGCAGTCACAATGTTACTAGCATGAGCGTTGAAACCACCTAAAGCTCCAGCCATAGCAGAACCAGCGAGGTTCTTGAGCATGTTAAGCTCCACCAAGGCCTCCACATTCGTCTTCAACACCTTCTTCACCACATCACCCTTTATAATGGCCTCACAAACTACTGACTTGCCCCTTCCTTCAATCCAGTTCACAGCTGCTGGCTTCTTATCCGAACAGAAGTTACCTGTGTTATTCAATTGTCACTATTAAGAAACTTATTTATGGAAAAACCATTTAACGACAGACAAATAAAAAGAGCGTGATAAAATTGCATAACTTCTAATAAAAAAGTTTTTTTTTTTTTTTTTTCAAAACTTTTCTCCAACCTCAACAACTTTCACTTCCGAAAGTGGCTAAACAAACAAATATGGGCTTATTCAATGAAATGAAGCATAATCAAACAGAACTTACCAGAAATGCCAATGATATCCATGTCTGGGAAATCGTTCTGGAGGAAATACAATACATTTTGGACACCTTTAGAGACCATATTCATACCCATAGCATCACCAGTGCTACAACAAAATCTTAAATAAAGGTTTTTTCCAGCAATAGCACACTTGATAGTTTGAAGCCTAGCAAATCTGCTAGACTTGTTAAAAGCAGTGGAAACAGCCTCAAAATTGGCCGGATCTTCTAAGTATAATTTCAACTGGGCAGCTCTTTTTGCAGTCTCAAATCTAACAACAGGTGCTCTGGTCATCCCATCTTTCAATAGCACGCTTGTGGCTCCACCTGATAAGTGAATGGCTTTGCAACCCCTGTTGGTACTGGCCACTAAGCACCCTTCAGTTGTAGCCATAGTAACTGAGTATTCCTTTCCGTCAAGCAACAAGGGCCCAGCAATTCCTACAGGAATTTGGACATACCCAATTGGCATCTCGCAACACTGACCTAAAATTGACTCGTAATCAAACCCCTCCAACGGTAAACCGGAAAGAGATTTTCCAGTTATTCTCTGCAAAGCCTCTCGCCTGATTGCAGCAGCTCGCTTGCAGTCCCCTAATTTAGACTCAAGGGAATAAGAAGGAATAGTTCCAGAAACAACAGATTTGATCATCTCCTCATCTTCTTCAGCTAAAGAGGTTGTTAGTGGAAAAGGAATTTCATCAAACACTTTCGGCTTAGGAGATGGAACCGCTGGTTTGGAAGCAATCGGCAGCGGCAGAGAGCAATCGAGACCTTGCCCACATGTCAATTTGCTTGAATCTTCCTTAAGAAGAATTCCTTCCGCAGCAGTCTCCTCCACCTCATCATCATCTTCGGCGGCCCATACATCAGTAGGAGGGCGTAAAATGAGGGATTGGACAAAGTCAATACCGAAGAAGCCGAGAAGATAAACAAAGGAGGCAATGAACGCAACAATAGCAGAAATTTCGGACAGGGAAACGACATGAAGAGGTGTGGAAGTGCGAATCTTCTCACGCCAACGGCTTAGCAGAAAATAAACAACCCAAAAGAATACGCTGAAGGAGAAGGCATTCGTTAGGTAGAGAGACAGCGGCAATGCCTCGGAGGCGGCTTTTTGAACACTCTCATCCTCCACCACTTCTAGTTTAAGGGGCTGAATGGGTTTTCCGGTGGTGGGTCGGCGATGAACCTCCATGTAGAATGCCGGCGAGCGCTGGAAGAAAGGGGAAGAGACACAGGAAGAAAGTCAGAGAGAAACTTGTATGTTCGTTACTTTCGCATTGAAATTTGAACGGAAACAAAAGAGTATATATAAAAAATACGGAGAGGTTGTTTACGGGGACAGAGTTTAATGCGAGTGGGGAGGGTCCGTTGCACGTGATACATTTTATTATTATTATTATTATTATTATTATTATTAAGCTTAATTAATTAATACCACTTCTTAAATTTATCTTTTTCTTGACTTATTTTTTTCCATTTTTAGAAAATTAAGATAATATTAAGTACTTTATTTCAGTTTTAGTCCTACGTACATATTTCTAAATAAAATTTTTACAAAATTTTGTGTTGTTTAGTTATTTATTCACTCATTTTCTTAATTTTATAAAAAATTAAAAAAATATTAAAAATAGCCCAATAGAGATTATTAGAAAGCTCTAAAAGATCAATTGATGGAATGGTCAAATACTCAAATAAAAAAATTCACAAATTGTTCTATAAAGGAGTGTCTTTCCTAGGTGCTTCTTTGTCTCTTTCGTGTATGTATTAAAGCTACTGTTTTTTGTCTTTTGTTATTATTTATTTATTTATTATTAACTAATTAATTTTAATTTAATTTTGTCCAACAAATAAAAATAGTGCATTGGGGTAGACATGATCATGGTACGATTTCAAACTGAAAACAAATCAAAATCAAACCAATCAAAATCGGAACCGACCCGTGATCAAAACAATTTAAGGTTCCAAATCATAACTGAAATCAGTAGTTTAAGATTCGGCTACAGTTTCTTGTATTTAGAAATTAAAATTGGCGGTTCCGATTTAAAACCGTTAAAATCTGTCACCATCCAGGTATTATTTTATTCAAGAGCCAAAAGTTCAATTCTCATTGCTTTTCCCCAACAATCAAACTTAACTGCTTGTTTATATGTTGTGGGTTCTTTATCAATGGTAATATTCAGAGTATAGGCCAAATAGCTTGGGCTTAGTTGCTTGAAGGACTGAGAGGAATCTATAGCAAAAGAGATACTACAATGATAATCCTGTAGGTAAGTTGGAGTTCTTCTGGTTCTGTTTGATTGTCTAAGAATAGGTAAAATAGGAGTGGTGGGAGCAGGTGGAGGATTGATGGGAATGATTGGTTGAGGTGAAGCATTAAGATCAGGATAAGAAAGATCTAAATTTGATACAGTAGAGTTAGTAGGCAAAGAAACAAATGTAGGGGAATTTGAAGAATGCAATGGAAAAATAGTCTCATAAAACGAAACATTTTCTGAAAGGAAAATGGTGCGGGTTTGAAGATCAAGAAGTAAAAAAGCTTTAGTACCAGGTTTGAATCCCAAAAGAAATACATTTTCTTGTTCTAGACTCCAGTTTAGATCTATTTGTAGGAAGTGTATTGGCAAAGCAAAGTAAGCCAAAAACTTTAAGATCATCAAAGGAGGGAAGGATTTTATAAAGCAGTTGAAATGGAGATTTATTTTTTAGAAAAGGTGTAGGTAGTCTATTAATCAAAATACACAACATGTATAACAGTATAAGACTAATAGATTTTGGATAGGTTGGACTGAAATAACAAAGGCTTTGCCACATCCAAAATATGTTGGCGTTTGCGCTCCACAATGCCATTTTGTTGTGGAGTAGCAACACATAAGGTTTGGTGATTGGTGCCTTTTGAAGCATAAAATTCAGGCATATAAAACTCATAGTCATTATCACTCCTAACAGTTTTGATTGTAGTGTTAAAATTGGGTCTCAACTAAATGGAAAAAGGATTGAAGAGATGATCCAGCTTGAGATTTATTTTGTAAAAGATACAACCATATACGTCTAGTGTAATCATCTACTATGGTTAAGAAATATCTGTGATTATGAATGGAAGGGGAAGAAAAAGGACCTCATATATCAACCTGTATGAGATCAAAAGCATTAGTAGAAATTGAGTTGCTTATAGGAAATGGCAAAGCCTTTTGTTTTGCAAAGTGATAAATATCACAACATTCATTTACTTTGTATGAAATATTAGAATCTAAGCTCTGTAAAGCTTTTTTTCTAGCAAGAGAAGGATGGCCTTCTCTGAAGTGCCAAAGGTCAAAAGATCAATTTGTTGTTATTGTCATTAGTTTGGAAGAAGAAGTGGTTGTTACATTATTGGAGTGAGCAAGATTAAGTAGATATAGTCCCTCCTTTACTTTAGCTATACCAATCAGTCTCCAAGTGTCTAGGTTCCATATATGACAATAATGAGCATAAAAGGAGAAGCAACAAAAAAGAAATTTAGTGAGTTTAGAAATTGAAAGCAAGTTAAAGGTAAATTGAGGTATGTAAAGAACATCATGGAGAATTGAAAATTTCGATATAGTGACAGTACCAGAAATTAAGGCATGCACTCTAATTCCATTAGGTAAGATGACTAGTATTGGCTTTATATGGCGATAAGTAGTGAAAATTTTGAGATTAAAGGTAATGTGGTCAGTGGCACCTGTATCAATAACCCATTGATCCACAATAGCACAACAAGCAATAACAAAATGATTACCTAATATGTTCTCTGGTGCAACAAAAGAAACTAGATTGGTGACTGAATGTTTATTGGTCACTGATTTAGTTAAGTCTACTGTAGGAAAATCAAGTGCTAATGAGAGTTGGTAAGGCCTAGATTCTCCACACGAATTGTTTGCAGCAAATTAAGCAAATGGCTATAATGATCTAAGGTCAATGCCACATCTGTGCTCAATCCTAAGGCTTCTTGATTTGCAAAATTCACTGAATAACCATTATCTTAAGATGCAGGAGAGAAATCTACAGTATTACTAACAATATTTGCAGAGATTGTATGAAGCTTCTGTTTAGAGTCATAACCAAGTGGAAACCCATACTTCATATAACAAGTATCAATTGTGTCTAGATTGACCATAGTAGGTGCAAAACCTATTATCAACAGTAGATCCTTTGTAGCTAAACCTTTGAAAATGTTGTTTTGGCTTAGGAAAGCTTTTAGCATCAGTAGGTAATCTCTTGTTTGCAAATGCTTTGGCTTTTGGTAGAGTTGAGTCATGGATACTATAAAGAGAGCCATAGTTAATTTGTCTTTCTTACTGCAAAACTAGAGAAAAAACCTTATTTATTGCTGGGAGAGGATCAAGTAACAAAATCTATGATTTAACTATGTTGAATTGATTATTCAAGCCTTCAAGAAATCTAATAACATGATCATTCTCTTGATATTGCTTAATTCTGTTCACAATGTCATAAGTACAAGGATTTCGACATATACAAATAGGTAAAGCTCTAAAATTAAGAAGGTCATCATATAAGATTTTCAGTTCTGTGAAATACTCAGCAACTAACTTCTCTCCTTGTTGAGCATAAATCTCCTTTTTTAGGTCAGAAATTCTAACAATATCTCCCTGTGAAAACATTTTTTTGAGATCGTTCCAAACCTCAATAGCTTTGTCTAACTATAAGACACTCTGTGTAAGTGAAGGTGATAAAGAATGAATATGCCAAGAAAATACCATAGTATTACATCGTTCCCAAATAGGATAAAGCAGATCTCCTATAGCAGGTATTGTAAGAGTTCCATCAATGAACTTCAATTTGTTCTTGGAAAGAAGCGTCATTGTAACACCCACCGCCGAATCCCAGAGGACCCAATGATGAGCGCCACATTCGGTGCCGGAACACCATCTTATCTTACTTAATAATTCTAAATCATGTATTAGAAGTGGCTAAACTTTCATAAGGAGGCAAGTAATGTTTTTTTTATTAAAATAGAAGCTTAAGAAAATTTCTACGAAAAATTAGCAAGAGTTTTTTTAAAAATGAAACAAACAAATGAAAAACAAAGCACTTCCAAATATAATCCTCCAAACCCCAATACTTCAAATCAACACAATAGGTACACAACACTTCTAAATATCCACATCAAACCATCTTAGGTTCTATCATATTATACTGTCAACCATTCAAGAATTAACTACTAATAAACATACACTTTAAGTTCACATGAAATTAATATTTCTTAATTAATCACATACTTCACTAATTTACAAGCTTAATATATACAACTTCAATCTCTTACAATATTTTTATACACGCTATAAATACATCTCAGTATGTATCCTATCCAAAATAAATTTTCCTTCTCTAATGCTACGACTCCGGTCTTCATATAGTATCCACTGCTCTTAACTTGCGCGTGATAAAAATCAACGCATTGAGTATAAAACTCAATGATGCTAAATAACTTTAAAAAATACCATAAATGAGATCATCTAAGTAACAAACTTAAATTACTTAAATCAAATATAAAAATACCGAAGACGCACAAATCAAAACAAAATATTCTGAAAATCATAAATGAGTTCATTCTTAAGAATAAATTCACAGTTTGACAAAATAAGAAAAATTCTATAATTTTAATTATGTTTCCATTTTCTTTTATAACAGAACATAACTTATTCTTAGTTGAGAGCTCATATGTATACTAAGAGAAATATTATCAAATTCGATTACGTAGATACAAAATTGGCCTGTGAAAGTGTCACTCAATAATTGACCTATGAAAGCGCCACCGGATAATAAGCGTATCTGCTTATTCAGAAAGCATCCAGAGCTTAGCATATAATATAACAGAAAGCTATCAAGTCAAGCATGCTCAAAACCGGAATAAATCTCATCTCTATATTTCAACAATGCATACTTGAGCCCAAAACAAATCCTTTTCTTTATAAAATATCTTATTCCTTATACATAATTTCTTAGCAAAACCTTTCACAATTTAGTAGTTATTATTACAAACTTTCTTAACTTACAATTTCATTAAAAATTCCTTAAGACCCATACTCAAACATTTCAGGGCTTAACCCCTTTTATTTCAAAATTCATCAACTTATAACTTGCAAAAATTCCCACTTTTCATGCCAAAGTATTTAAGCTTCCATTTCTTAAATTATACTTAGCTTTAAACTAAATTTTCTTACTTCCTAAAATCTTACAAATTATAGGAATTTTACCAAACTTCACACTTATGAAATTAAAGCTTCATATTCAAAATATACTTAAAATACAAATCAAATTCACTTATTAACACCCTTTAAATGCTTACTAGTATATATATAAACATAAAACACTTCTCTTTCATATTTAAGGCTTTCTTTTGGATCTTCAAAATCATAAATACTTAAGATTCAAAATGGAGATTTAAAATACAAATTAAATACTTATCAAATAACACTTAATAAAACTATAAAAACATTACTTAGGATTAAGTAATCATAAAATCCATTATTCGCACTTTCAAAGCATTCTTTAGGTCATGAAAAATTCATAATGGACTTAAACAAGATGTAGCAATTTACCTTTCAAGAATACACATATCAAATATCAAATTATAGGCAAATTTAGGCAAATAAATCAAAAGGGGACTCTTGCCCTTCAATTAGAGGTTTCGACCTCTTTTGGGAAAAGAAGAAAGGATTAATTCCTTTCACATTTAAGCACGTTCCATGCTTAGAATTCATTCCAATTCTCATTAAACAAATCAAATATCAAAATTCCAAACGTGAAATAGCAAATCTCCAAAAATTCATAAAAAATCTATAAATTACAAACTTTGAAAAATAAAAAGTAAAAGAATATAGGCACTAACCTTATAAAATAAGCTCAATTGAGCCTAGAAAGCCTCACTTGAGCTTTCCCCTTCACTTTAGAGGAGGGTTTTCCAACCTTTTCAAAGTAAATTTATATCAAAATCAAGAAAACACAAAAAGAAGAAGATGAAGCATGATTTAGACATATTCTAACCTATATTTGCTATGAAATTCACATTAAAACTCTTAGAACTAAAAACCACAAATATTTAGTAGCTTTTCTCTACAAGTTTTAGTGTTAGCCTCCAATTCTCACTCCTTTAGCTTAGATCTTAACATTTAATTACTAATCTATGGATTAATTAGGTGGTTTGGTGTAGTTTAGAGATAGAGAAATCGAAGAAAATGGAGAAGAGAAAGAGAGGGAGAAAGTGGCGTTGGAATACTTAGAGGAAGAAGAGAGAACATTGTTTTGATAAAAATTGATTTTAAGTAGTAAAGTCAAACTTGGCTACTAATTTTATATCAAATGAATTGTTAGGATTAAGTCTTTAGTATTCTCATCCAAGGACTCTAAATATTCACCAAATAATTCTTCAATTATTATTTAACTCAATCAATTTACTAAATTAACTCCATAAAAATAATTCCTTAATTTTCTTTAATATTAATTCACTAGAAAACACTATTCACTAATTAATTAAATTCTCTAAAAATATTCATGAAATATTTCTACCTACCTAAATCATATAAACATACTCCAAATATATTAAATAATATATAAAGCATCAATAATAATTTTTTCAGATTAAAATAATATAAAATCTCGGACTGATAATACTATTCACAGACTAGTAAACTTTTATTCACCAAATAATTTACTGCTTACTTTGTCATGAAAAATTTATATCTTAACTTTAATTAATTAAGACTAATCACATAAAATCTAATTAACTGCATAAATATTAATTATGTTCAATATCATCATCAGCTCTAAATAAAATATTATTTTTCTCTCGGGTGATATCATTCATGACTCATCAAAATAATATCATTTTAAGATCCAAAACTTTGGGTGTTACAGCCATCTTCATAGTGCGAAACCAAGTATGATAATTTGCTCTTGTCAAAACCGATGAAACCAGAATAAGAGCTGGATTCTCATTTGGGTGGAGATAAAAGTGATGCATTGGATCTTGTGTTGGATGCAAAGTTGGAGTCGTCATCTAGTGAATCAGTCAAATAAAATCAAATTGATAGAGAAATCTCTTACTTTATAGAGATATCAAAGATTAACTAAGAAAAATCTATGAAATAGCTAACCATATGGTGTTTGGCAAGCAAAAAAGGGAAAGAAAATCAAAGGAAGCAGAAGAAAATTAGAGAAATTGTTCTGATACCACATGAGGTTTCAGAGAAAAGAAGAAATTGAATTTCAA
This sequence comes from Jatropha podagrica, assembly GCA_947857235.1. Lineage (NCBI taxonomy): Eukaryota > Viridiplantae > Streptophyta > Magnoliopsida > Malpighiales > Euphorbiaceae > Jatropha > Jatropha podagrica. The sequence goes on from CANUEP010097852.1 coordinate 17,661, forward strand.
TTATATGTATTGATTAACCAAAAAAGAATAAATTACATTGATGTTTATTTACAGCTATATATCGCATACGTTATAAGCTACTCCTAACTAATTTGCTTAGCTATACAATTGGTTGCAACAAACTAATTTCCTCTAACTGACTTTAGTGCCCTTTTTCTCTTTTGATTGGTGACTTGGTTTATCATCTAAGAGTTTTGCTATGATTTTGTGATTATGTATTTTTTTATATTTTATGTTTTTAAGTAAGCTGCCTTTGCAGCAATATTTTGTACATGATTTATGAATATCACTGAAATTTATACTCAGCACGTTAATTTTATCACATTTAGGTTGAAAACAATGGTTGCTGCTTGAAAACCAGAAGAGTAGCATGAGTGTAGAAGAGTCTCTTTTTAGGTAGTCAAAATGTTAATTATATATAATTAAGAATATATGGCATGTATAATTATTATTTACGGAGAGAGTATTAATTGAGTTATGTAAATTAAGAGTATTGATGTATATTAAGTTGGTTGAATATTATTTAGGCATATTTTTTATAGATGTAGAAATATATATAATGCTTGGTTATAGAAAATTTTGCTAAGTTAAAAATGCATGATTAAAATTTTAGGACTTGACTATATATATTTATATGCTTTTAGTTTGATGATGATTATGATGGAATTGATTAATTGAGTGGTTTTGGATAATAGAAGTGTCATTGAGATTGTAATGATTATTGAAGTTTGATGAGGAATTGGAGTTTAAAATTAGAAGTGTTTTATATTCTTTTGTTCCGCAAGTTCAGTTTTTAAAGAAACTCTTGCAAGTTCAGTCACTTTTAATTTATATTATGATCATTATATTAGTTAAAGTGATGCCTCCAACACTGAATGTGGCATTTGCCGTCTAGTTTTACTGGACTAGGCAATGGATGTTACAGTTATCATCATCATAATCACAATCAACAATAAAAAATTAAAATTTCTAATAAGAAGGACAACTTGTTAAATTAAAAATACTTAGTAACCTAATTATGCAATATCTTTTAAGCTATAATGTACTCCAATAGAAACAATTCAAAACAAGTTTATACTAAAGAAAAAAAAGCAATACTTTAAAAGCTAATATCTATTAAATATGTAAATAATTTAGTATTTATATTCAAATTGCAAATCAAATCAAAGTAATTAAATAATTGATAAGGACACAAAACACGCACGCACACACACATATAGGTATCAACATGGGTCATGACATGTGAACATGATTCGCCTAATACAGAAGTTAGGATTAAGATTAAACATGTTCTATCATAAATGGGTTGTCCATTTATGGTATAAAATAAACGTGTTGTATTGCAGGTGGACATACGAGCTAAGTTAAGTGAGTAACTTTGTTTATTTACGGGTAGAGAGAATTTTAATGTTAGATATAAATACTCCAACTAAAATCCTATTTAAATTTTATTGTTGTATTAATTTTTTGTACTTTAGTTATGAATCTAAAAAAATATACATACTTTATGTATGAAAACTTGTTTTTAAATATCATAATCAAGTTAAGTGAACTTGCATATAACATTAAGCGGATTACACAAGTCGCATATAGATCAACATGACTCATTTAATTTGTTTATGATATTAAGCGGCTTATACGTACGTGTTTGTTTACCTACCTAATTTTCATGTCATGTTATTGTTAAAACATTTGACATAATTATTAAACGGGTTGTATTCGTATACATTTTAATCGGGTCCCGTATTAGATGAATACGTATTGAACTTGACACATCAATCTATTTTGAAATCCCTATTGACATTACTAATGGGCAGAGTTCAGTCTGCGGATTTATCTGGTGAATCTGTGACCCAGCCCAACTTATTAATTATAAAAATGACATGTCAATTTAATCCATTATATTTTTAAACCCGCTGAATTGAATTAGACTAGATTGAATCACTCGGATTAAAACGGATCATATATATAGAGTGTTACGTATTATACACAAGAATAGACATAATATTCTATATTCCATTCCATTCTATTCTATTTCATTCCTTACTTAGTCCATGCTAAAGATGAATTTAGTTTTCTATTTTTAAAAATTAATAATTCCATAACAAATTTATTGCACTCATCATTCTTGAATTCAATTTTATATATATATTCAAGCACTTCACAACACGATGTATTCAATTAGATTATTCTAACTATCGAGATTTAATATTTCCATTAAAAAGTTTTAAATTAGAACTTAAATGGGAATGCAAAAATCCAAATAAAAAATAAAAAAAGGCATTTCCTATAATATATTAATTTGAATATTAACGTATTGAAAGACTTTTTATTTTTTAACATAAATAGAAAGATTAAAACTAATTAGGTTAGAGGCACGAACTAATCTGATTTAGGACAAGTTTTGACCAACACAGGGCACGGACTGAATAGTGATGGGTAGCAACGCCTAACGCCTAATGCCTAATGCCTAATGCTTTTTTTTTTTTTTTTAAATGCCATCCTATGACCTTTTAATTAATTAATTAATTTAATAATACTAAAATAATATTTTAAAATTAAAATTAATATGGTGTTTAATAAAATAAAAAATTTAATATTAAATAATATAAATTAAGTTATTATAATAGTGAATTCGTTAATATTTAATTTTAAAGAAGTTTTGGCGAGGAGAATAAGAATAATGGAAATATAAGCGCAAGAAAGGAAATATAGATTTGACTAAAAAGAGTGTTAAATATTTCAATTTAATATCATGGAAGGTAGAATTTGGTTTCAACACACTCACGTAAATAAATAAATAAATGAAAATTGGTGGTTGGAAGTGAAATTTCTTATTTAGAATCTATACACCATGCATTGAATTTTGAAAATATGTCAACCAAACAAGATTTTAAATTAAATATTTAAATACTTCTTAGTTACTACTACACTCAATTGACTAAAAATATTTATTTTAAATCGAAATAATATTGCGACCTATATTATTTATTTTAAGAGTTGAAAATCATGGATTACTGAAAAAAGAAAATGTTATTAAAATTCAAAATTTAAAAGCTTAGGAGCTGTGATTTGAAAATAATAATTCTAGGTAAATTGGCTAAGGGAATAGGTCATAATTATTACGGAGAACCTGACTTTTTACATATTTTCCAGTAATAATTATAGATACTATTGCATAACGTAGTATTAGCGATTCTAGCTAGAGCCATCAATGATTGGTGAACCTGCGGATCCATTTCAACTCGGTAAACCTTTATTTCAAATACTTCGTACAGTACCCAATAACTATACTGCAAAGTCGTATCTCTTTGGTTAATAAGATTCAAAAGGTTTATCAATTCCAAAGAGTGTAGATGCATAGAAATTATTGTACATCACGTCAAACCTTTTTTCACTCGGAGAACTAATTTGCATTGTTTCATGCGAAACGAGTCGGACCCACTTTAGAAGAAGCCACCATATCTCCGCGAATCTAGAAAATTTTCTTATCTTTTATTATTTGGTCTACGTACAGGAATCGTTAACATTCGAGATTATGCGGATTATATATAAAAGATTCTCGTTTGATTCTCTCTTTAGCCTATGTCTCTTATCCTTAGGAGGTCTTCCTCCACTAGCAGGTTTTTTCAGAAAACTCTATTTATTTTGGTGTGGATGGCAAACAGGCCTATATTTTTTTGTTTTAATCGGACTCTTTATGAGCGTTGTTTCTATATATACAGATAGAATTTCATTGGCCAAATTTTGGTACTTTGAAAGATTTGATTTTGATCCTATCTGTTCGATAAATATATCAAAATGAATAATGTTCTTTGACCCTTAAATTTATTTATTAATGTGTTTTCCCCATTTTCATTGCCTTGCTCTTCTTCTGATCCAAACGGCTAAGCAGTAGTGGGTATTCAAACCTTCTGTCCAGAATTGATTTGATGATTATATTATATTCCGCTTAAATATTAAAACTATTTCCTGTTATAAATGTTTTTAGAGGTTGGAGGATACGCAGGCAAGACAATAGTTATACATATATGAATTATTTGTTGCCACATCAAATCAATTAATCAAATTTGAAGATTTAAAATTTTAATTTATTTCACATCAATTATACATTTATCATTCGTTCATAATTCATTTAGAAGTCAATTTGTTAACATTTTAGGAGTTGACTTTTAATATACTACTCCATTCTTTATTTAAATTTGGGCATTCCTTTATATAGAGGACTTACTCAAAATAGAAACTTTCAAATGGATGTCAAATGAAAAGATTAAGATGTCCTCCTTTTAGCTCTGTAATCCCTGTGCAGATCGTGCTCTGAACAAAGAAATTGACAGACAAAAAAGGATTTAATGTATTCAAGTTTTCAAAGTCTAGAAGGATGACTATTTTTCAATGTGTATTTTAACAGTGTGCTCGAGTTTTGGATGTGAGCACAAATAGGATCTAGAATTTGTGACATTATTCAAAATATGGACACCCAATTAGATGGTTGCACTATAATTTTAAAAATCATTTTATAGCACAATTACACATTATAAATATGTATATGAATTTCATTAACTCTAAATTATAATGTAATTGAGCACAGATGAAAATTTCGTGGTCATATTCTGAAAAAGTTGTAGTGGAAAAAATAGATTAGTTGTACCTAATTTCTAGAGAAGCATCACTTACAAACCTTCATCTCAAACCTCCCCAATCATTTTTCATGCGCCAGAGAACAAATTGTCATGCCACGTCTTAATGAGATTTTTGTTGGAACTCAGAACAAATTGTGTTTACTACATTCTTTACATGATCTGGTGTATTTTTCTTTTCTCATTGCCGACAACAACTTTTTTGTTATGACTCATTTTAGGAATCACCATAATGCTTTCTTCAGCATCAAGTAAGGAGTTGAAGTCTGGCAAATAGAAAGTTGTGTATATATTATGAGAATGTGTGATGAACTTGTTGGAACTTCATTGATATCAAATGAAAATGGATTATTCACAATGCAAGAAATATTATTCCGCCCTTTCTATTGCCCTTGGTTGGAAAAGCTTATGAATATAATTATATGTTCACATTCTGTTCTCAATTCATATAAGTTCATATTATAGAAGTTGAAAAGATAGTAAGAGTATAAAAAATTTTCACTTCACATTTTCATCATATTTACACACATATAATCAAAATTGCTCAAGATTTTAAGAAAATGAGGGAAATTCAAAATTTCAAACGTGAGATTTTAATTTGGGAAAGTTTGAAAATAAAGAAATTAACTCTATTATCTCAAAATTCTCTCCGATTTCGGCTCAAATCCCCTTCAATTTTGCTGAAATCCTGTAATTAATGCTGCTTTTGAAGGCTACCTGTATGAGTCGTCTATCTATCAAATAAAGAGTTCATCTAATGTTGTTTAGTGGTAAATTAGGCATAATTTGAGAAAAATATTCAGTTTAATTAACATCTTAATCATCGTGCAAATTCAGTTATTTCTATGTAAAAAAACAGATGGAGTATATAACTATAACAAGACAAAATTCAAAAATTATTAAATTTAACTAAATGGATGGACTTTAAAGAAAAAAAAAAACTAAATTCCGTATTTTTTAATTTAAATAATTACAGATACTTTACTTTTTAATGTGCTATTTCTTAATTACTAAATTTATATATTGAAAAAAAAGGAAGTAAACAGCCTAAATAAAAATTCTTGAAAGATAAAATTATTAATTTAATATTTAAATTAAATTAAACAAATAATTTTAAGTTGTATTACTTTGCAAGAGACGACTAGTTTTAATCAACGATTTGAAAATTTATTGCCAACTGACTACTTTATTGTAGTTATCTGAAATTGTCATTTCCAAATTGTTGTAGCATTATTTAACATTGCCAACTGTCATATATTTCATTATAAATCATTTAAGATTTTTTATATTTTATTAAAAAAATAATTAATTCTCTTAAATTATCCTCTTTCCCGTTACCAAAATACTTATCACATTTGGGTATTCTACGTTTCATAAAAAAAATCATTTAATTTGTCTAAATTATAATAAATTATAGACTAAATTATCTTTAATTTGTTATTTGAGTTAAGAACCATTCAATCACTATTAGATCCATACAAAGAGAAAAAATAGAAAAAAATAATTTATTATTTATTAAATCTATAAATGTGATAAGTATTTGACAACATACTGCTTATAGCGGAGAGACTAACAAAACTAAAGAAAAAAAAATTATTTTTTATTTTAAAATCAAAGATAATTTAAAAATATATTCATTGTATTTAATATAAATAAAAATAAATCCAAGAATCGGATGTTAGTTGTCATAAATGCCACATTTTGTCAACCGAAAAATTAGGCAATAGGCCAAATGTCCCAAAAAAAAGAAAAAAAATTATATCCTCACAATAATTGTGATTTTTGTTATGAATATTGTAATTATGTGTATATTCATTTAGTTATCTTTTTTTAATAAGTTTATTTATCATCAGTTATGACTTTTGAAATGTATGGTTATATCCTTTTGTTGTGTATGGTTGTGACCTATTGGATATATCTTGTACTTATAACTTAACTCTACGTAGATACATACATTTTTCTAACGAATAAATATTACTTTCTTTATATATTTTTTTTTACTCTGTTTCTTTCTATTCTCTCTATTTCATATATTTATAATATTTTATCAGCACGAAACTCTAATCAAATCATATGATTTTATTCCAAAACTTCTTTGATTTTGTGGTTTTGTTTTCAAATTATTTTGGAATAATTTGAGGAAATATTAATTTTGAAATGCGTAGTTGAAAAATTATAAATAAATTATTAGAGTAGCATAATACCATATTTCCTCATAGATATGTTTCCATTAAAAGCAACATGTATCTTACTGATTTATTTATTATTATATTTAATCCATAAATTATGAATTATATTTTTATACTTTTAAATATGCTCTTGTAGTAGCATTATCGAAAAAAAATGTTTTAGTATATTAATTGTGAATTTTAAATTAATTTCAGTTTTTCTGTTATTGACCAAAAATTAAGCTCTTAATTCACATAATATGATTGGCTTTCATTTCCAGGGAATGAATAATATATGGCATATGATAATAGTGCACATAAATGAAAATTTATGACATATTTATAATCATGATATAAAAGATGTTATGAAATGAAATCCGCTCAATTAATTTTTTTCATTCCCTAAAGTGAATGTAATAATATATAATATTAAGCGTGAGTGTGAATAGTGATAATAATATTTTTGCCATTGAGAATGTGAATAAGATTACTATTGAATTGCTAATTTTTGTAATTGTGGTAACCACAAATAATTAAAGTAAATCTTACCTCTAGAGTAGCAAAAGATAATATGACATGTCGATTATGTGCTTGTTGTAACCAAAATATATGAAATCAAATTTTAGCTTCGATACTAAAGGAATTATTAAAAGCTCTTGAAGAACAAATATTATTATAGAGATATGACTTTCATGCATTATATATTATTATCTCTTCAATTTTGTAAAAATTTATTTTAAGGATATTCGCATAAATGAATATCATATAGAGATAATAACTATGATGAATATAGCTGTAAACTAGAAGTTTACAAATTCAAATATTTTTAATGTTTGACAATAATCAACTGGGCTATCTCGAATCAATACTGATACGAAAAAAAAGAAAAGAAATTAAATCATTATATGAATATATATTAAAAAATAAAAAATTTCTTCAAATCTAATGAATTTTTCATGGTTAGTTTGTGCTCAAAAGAATTTTTAAGAAAACAAAACTCCTCGTGTATGTGTAGGGATACTGTTATAAAATGCAGTGGTAATTATTCTCATCAAGCCAACAAGTTAATGTAAATTTTTTTCTTTAACTATAGATCCTCAAAGGAGGTTACAGATATGTCATGGATGGAGTTTCATTTTAATAGCTAGAATTTTAAATAAAAAGAATTGTCTATCGCCAATTTATTAATGATCAGAGATCTCAATATTAGGAAAGAGAATAAGCAGCTGAAAATACTAATTACTAAAAATAATAATAATTATTATTATTATATTTCGATCCTCTAACAAGGTTGTATGAACTAGTAATTCAAAAGATTTGTTCTTTTAAAAAATATTATAAATCAGTGTTAAACCCCTACTAAAATTAAAGTCCTTGAAAGATAAACTGCCTATGTTAATAAATCTATTGTACACCTGAAGCATGGTAGATGATCAATTCAAAGGACAAAAATCATTGAAATTTATAAGGAGCAAATATGTTATATGTACAAATTCTAGAAAGACAAACTCTATAATAGTAAGCTCAAGAAGAAACCTTAGACATGACTGATAAATTTTCAGAAAAAACTCATATACCTGAAATCAATGAATTCAATGAAAATAATGAGATCTCAATAAGTACGTCATGTAAAGAAAAAGAAAGAATCGGTATACAATAAATATCAATGTATTTTTACAGATGTTGTAGCACTTAACATTGTGAAAATGGATGAGGATTGTCAATATAAGTTCTATATGAAAATTTCTAAAAGATTTAAATTGTTTGAAACACAAAATTCAAATTCTCGAGGAAGTATATGGAGCTGTATATGGAGTACTTCATAATGATAGTCCTTGAAGGATTAAAACATGTTTGAATCATCCAAACTGAAATCTCTAAAATATATTCAAGTAAATTATAAGAATTTCTATAAGGATTAAGGAAATATGGGAAAAGGTAGTATAATCACCTTACAAAAGAGCAAAGATCATATGATATATGGTAAAAAATAAATATATGATGTGATTCACCATGTTTCCATTCTTTTTTATTGAAGTATATAAAAATCTCGAAGGCTTTATAATTTCTGAATCATATAAGTCAAATTCCATAGAATTATGTCCAATAAAATTAAGAAGGTTTTGTATGAATTAAAGCAATCTGGCGACATGTGGTACAATTGCTTGAGTACATATCTGATAAATGAAGGTTACATAAAGAATTCAATTTGTTCATGTGTTTTTATAAAAAGATCAGCATCTGAATTTATTGTTATTAATGTATATGTTGATGATATAAATCTTATTGGATTTCAGTAAACCCCTAAATACAGTGAAACATTTAAAGAAGAATTTTGAGATGAAAGAATTTAGAAATACAAAATTTTTCTCATCTTGAAAATTGATTGTTCCATATATAGAATTTTTTTTTTGTCCATAAATCAGTATATATAATCCAAAGGATTGAAAACGTATTATATTCTCTAAAGGAATGATATATTAAAGAAAAGACAAAAGTATTTTGAAAAATTCCTTTTCACTCATAATCTATGAAGGAATGATGATATTGATATACAAACATATTCACTCAAGTGATAATTTTATTGATTTGCTCATCAAAACACTTCTTACAACAAGTTTTGAATTCGAAAACATAAACTCATGATTCTAAGTGATGTTTTCATAAGGGGGACTAAATACGTATTGTATTCTTTTTTTTTTTCTTTAACTAAGATTTTTTCCCACTGAATTTCCTAGTAAAGATTTTTAATGAGACAATATTTAAAAAAGAATAATGTACTTTTTTTTTCACTAAGATTTTTTTTCCACGTGGTTTTTCTTAGTAAGATTTTAATGAGGCATATTCTTTATAAATAATATAAAGGGGAGTGTTATGTATATTATAATTATGAAGATATCAATTTAGTTGTCTTCTACATTAGTTTATTTATGATCGGTTATGACCTTTGAAATGTAAGATTATTTCCTTTAGAACATATGATTATGACATTTGGGATGTACCTTATACCTATAAATAGAGTTGAATACATAAATTCACTCTTGAACTTTGTCATTTTAACCTTGTGCTACTCTCAATTTTTTTTTATGACCTATCAAACACTTTAACTTATAAAAAAATTACACATATTAAAAATTTTAATTTTCCAAATTATTTCATTAAACATTTTAACATGCAAAATTAGATTAATTAAATACTTATTAAAAAGCAGTGTTCTAAGAACCGGACCGATCAGTGAATCGGTGAAAGTAGGGGTTCAGTAAACCGGAGGGTTCAACTAGATTTTTATATATAATATTTTTAAATATATATATTAAATACAATTGAAAGTATGAGATAAAAAAATTTTGATATCAAATAAAAAAATATTTTCAAATTTGGCTTTTATAAGAAAAAAAGAAAAATAAGTATATAATTTTAAACAAAAAGAACAAAATATTACTAAATTTAATACTGAAAAAAATCAATTAATTACAATACAATAAAATATTATTTCTCACATTTGTATTTAAAGTTGAAAATATTAATTATTTTAATTAATATAATAGGGCCTTGGATTAGAAATAAAAAGAGCCCAAAATTAAAAAATTATTGGGACCAATATTTAAGAGGCCTAAATTTTAAAAAGGCCCACAATTAGAGACAAAAATCCAGATTAACCCGAACCAATTCTTAACCAGTCTGGTTCACCGATTTTTGACTGGTTTTATTTGGTTCTCACTAGTTTCTTTCGATTTTTTAAACCCTCCGGTTTCTTATGTAACCCAAACCAGACTACTGTTTGGTTCCTAGTTAAACCTACCGGTCCGGCCCAATTTTCAGAATTATGTTAAAAAGTTAAAATTTATAAAAATTATTGTTCTAAAAATCATGCTAACTATATATCAAGTCCAAAATCCTAAAACTTATTGATATTATTATTGAAAAGTGTATAATATTACTAAAATTTATAAGTTTAAGTACACGATAGAACATTTGCAAAATAAACAGTGCTACAAGATTAAAATTGCAAAGTTTAGAGGTGAATTAATGAATTAAGCCTACAAATAGAGGTATTTAACTCTATGTAGATACTTTTCCTAATGAATAAATATTATTTTCTTTATATTATTTCTACTTTGTTTCTTTATATTCTCTATTTTTTATATTTCATAGTAATTTTGAAATTCAGGAAATTTTTTTTTTTTTTTAAACTTTTGAAGGCTAAATTTAACGTAATTACTATAACAAATAAAAATAAAAAATGTTACTGAATAAAATTAAAATAACAAAAATTTTAAACAAATAATAAAAATTGAGATTTTCTTTTTGATCATTTGGTGAAAATTTAATGAATTTGTTGGGCCTATTTTATATTATTTCCATTGGCCTTAATTATTTTAAAGTTTTATTTTAGTTTATTATCATTAAATGTGTAGCGACTTACCCAATTATTTAAGATTTCTGTCCCGTTTTGTTAACTTTTCACTTCAATTTTCTAGAAATATAATATTAAGAAAGTATATTCTTTTAGTATACGGTGAGTTTTGTTTGGCATACGAAAAGAAAAAGGAAAGTTTGATTGCCAAACACTTTCTACAGATTATTCATTGGTTTGTATCATTACTGTGGTACTAATCATAACTAGGTTTCTTCCCTTCTTGTGGGGATGGCTGTTTCACGATTTTTCGGATTGCAATTGTGACAAACTACAATGGGTCAGAATTAGAATTAAAACGGAGTTTTGCGGTCCGGTTTCAATTCTAACTTTTGAGAAACTGTCAATCGGCAGTTAGAACTTACGGTATTTTCAATTAGTTAGAATCGATCATTTTGAAATTTAGATTTAGTATAATTTTAAATTCAAACATTTTTCTAAAAGAAATAAATTAAGTTGGAGTTCTTCAAGCCTTTTTTTTTAAACAAATAAATTATGTTAAGCCTTTTTTTATTCATTTTTTTTTAAAGTTTTCTAAAAATTATTTTATAATATTTAAATTTTAAATTTTCCCCAAATTTTAATTTTATAATTATGCGATTCGCTAGAAAATCAATAAAAGAATTGATCACAACCATCGATTTTGGAACGGTTAAGTAATAAAGATTAAAGAGGTGATACGTATTTATGTTATAAATTGAAATTAGAAGTATGAGAATGTATATCTCAGATACAACAAGTGAAATTAACTTAACCTACTTGGGCTTATTTTCGCCTTTTATTTCTTAATTGTTCTTATACTCACTTAAAAATACACAAACTTTTATTGGAATTTTCAGTCAACTGCCACTGAAAAGTTGACAAGGAATTACTTAGTCAACAAATAATTATTTTCAAAATGCCACATCATATTTTTTAATAATTTTTTTCTCTCTCTATCTGTCAGAAAAAGTAGAATCTGAGTTCATCTTTGTTTTTTCAGATTTTTTGAAGCTATAAAAATAAAAATAAAAATAGATCAAATAACATTAGCACAGCTCCAAAACCTTTGATTGCTTTAAAAAAGTGATAATGAAGGGAGAAAAAATATTGGATAAAAAATTGCAGAGAGAGAAAGGGGTTTGATCGGTGTTCGATGGCTTGGTGTTGCTCATTGACCATGAAATAATCAAAATGGGTTGTGTTGTTGTGGGAGGAGCTGTGATTGTACAATGGAGTGAGCAGTAGAGAAGAGAGAAAATTATAAGGTGGAAGCGAAAAAAATCCGATATTAAATTTTCTTTTTTGTTAAAAAACTATGTACATATCACCAAAATTACTTACTATTTGTCGGAAATAGTAATTCTAAGTATTTTTAAATAAGGAATTGAAGCATATGGATAATTAAAAAATAGGAGATATAATTCAGTTACAATGAGTGAAAATAAGCCCCTTTATAGCAACTCAAGCTAACTAGCCACTGTCGGTGTCGCACAGGAAATTACTTCGAAAAGATAGCAAAAACAACAAGCTCATAATAGTTGGTATTAGGGCGACACGATCCAAAGAGTTCTTAAGTAAAGTGAAGTGCAACATAACATGTTGGACTTCATGCATGGTGTCAGCACAACTCCTGTTAATGAGTAAGGTGCAAAGATGAGACAGACAGATTTGAGTCTCATGACCCAAAAGGAGATGACTTAAGGGAGGGAATCTAGATAGAGACTAGAATTGTCAAAGCTAAGCTATAGCTGGTTGAAGGAAATGACTAGTTTAAGGAGCATGACACCCACATCAAGGAACTCAAAGATAAGTAGGATCAGTTCCATGAAGATGTGTAAGGAGCCTTAGATGCAGTTGTTGAAAAGCTCACTAAAGAAGGTGAATCTCTTAGTCATTCTCTCCCCATTGATTTTTTATCCTTAAGATTGAGAATAAGGCTTTATAAAAGGGGAATAAGCTCACGAGCAAGGAAATTTAGGAGTGTGGTTGCAGAGTTGAGGGAAGTCCATGATGAGGTACTCCTCCTTAAAGGGGATCTCACAAAAAAAGTATCTGAAATCCATTAGCCTAATTAATCCGGATTCTCGCCGGGTAAGCCCACAACCTAAACACTTCCTCCCAAATGTTTAAAGAGACTTGTATCGAAAGCTCAAACTCGAGACCTCTAGTTAAGAGAGAAGGGATTCCCACCATTCCATCTCACCCCTCAAAGGTGAAGCTAGCACTTTTACCTGAATTTTTTACACCCTCAAAGGTGGAATTCCACGTCTTAAGGTGTATCACAACTAAAGAACGCCAAAAATCAAGAATTTTCTATGGAGCATGAAGTAGTATTTCAAAGCTATTTGCATTACAGAAAATGCCAAGAAGATAAATGATGCACCACTATACCTTATTAACACTGCCCTAGTTCATGGAGGCGAAAGTCTTTATACTAAAAACAGTCTTTCACCATTAAAACAAGGGATAGTTCGGAAAGGAGCTCAAGCAGCAGTTCTTCCCTAACAATGCTGATAATGAAGCAAGCTTTTATTGAGGCGCCTAACATAGAAGAGAAGCATTAAGAATTGTTAAGGAGTTTTCTATAACACTCTTAGAGTTTCTTGACTACCCCAATAGGGAGGCTCTTTTCTCCTTTATGGACATATTGCAACTTTGGATCAAGTTAGAACTCCGAATGATGGGAGTCCAAGAAGTTACTAATAGGGATGGTAATTTTGTCGACCGTGTGGGTATTAATTTTAGCGAGTTTGAGTAGTAAATAAACGAATTTGGGATAGATTCGAGTAGTATTTTTAGGACCTATATCGAATTCAATTCAAAGACTTGACTACCTAATTTATAATTGAATTTGAGTTCTGCAGTACATTTTAAGCGGTTGTCCACCTATTGTCATCCTTACATATTACAGCTAGGCATAACTATGATTTCAAAACCATCAGTTTCAATTTCAAAACCAGTGATTATGGTTATGAAAAAGGAGGATAACCAATTTTAGGCAAAACTTAAGAAAAAAGGTCGAATGCACGTGCAAGACAAGATCGATGACCTGAATACCCAAGCTCAAGGAAAAACCAATGCTTCATATCATTTCTTACCCTACAAAAAGCCAACCGTCTGAGCATGCAATATGCAAAGAGCGGTGAATTCTTAACCAAGGAAGATTCGTGGCGTGACTCGTAGTGTCAAATTAAGCCTTAGAGATTGGTGTCTTAATATATTGCTCCTCCACAATGGTCTAGCCATGGGTAATGATAAACCCTAAATAATAGAAGACAGAAATAACAGAGAAGGAAGAAGAAGAGAAGAAGAGAAAAAGAGAGAAGAAGAAGAATCAAGAAGAATTGAGAGAATCTTATTGAGGATTAATCATGATATAGAACTGATTACAGCAAATTGAGTGACTGGTATATATATATCCGGCTTAACACCTGTAACTGAAAATTGTTGATTTTGTCATTTTAATCAAAGCGCACCGTTTTACTTAATTGCATACTCTTTCTAAAGACACAATGTTTCTTCTTCAATACAAAAGATTATAACAATACTTCCCCCATTGAAGAATTCTCGTCCTCAAGGATCAAAAGAAGGAAATCTCAACTTAATATGATTTGCAAATTCCCAAGTAGCATCTGCAGGTGAAGTGTTGACCTAATGAATTAACCATTGAGTAGCTGCTTGATTGGCTCGTTTAACAGCCCTTCTATCTAGAACAGCCTGTGGATTTGTAGCTCCAATATCAGTAAATGGAGGAAGTTGAATGGAAACAAACACAGATGAATGAGTTGGTTTCAAAAGAGAAATATGAAACACATTATGTATCTAGGCTCCATTTGATAGTTGTAATCTATAAGCAACTTTACCAATTCTATCTAACACTTTGTAGGGACCATAATATTTGTAATGAAGTTTAGAGTGAGTTCGAGACATTGAATGCTGCATATATGGTTTCAACTTGAGATAAACCATGTCACCAATCTTGAATTCCCTTTCACTTCTGTGCAGCTTGCGTCTTCATTCGATAAGATGCTTGCTGTAATTGCTGCTTAAGAAAAGCCATTGGAACCAAGTCTGAGGAAGGTGACCTGCCATGCACCTCAGATAGGTTTCCAAACACCTATTCACCACCTCCGTTCGACCATCGGATTAAGGATGGTAAGATGTGGATAAATGGAGGCCAACTCCTTGAAGTTTGAAAAATTCCTGCCATAAATTGCCTGTAAAACTAGGATCTCTGTCAAAAACAATTGTATGTGGCAACCCATGCAATTTGTATTTATTATCCAGAAATGCCTGAGCCACTGTTTTAGTAGTAAAAGTGTGCACAAGACCAATAAAGTATGCATATTTGGTGAGTCTATCCACTACAACCAATATAGTTGTCCTGCCTTGAGACTTAGGAAGAGCTTCTATGAAATCCATAGTAATATCAGAAAAAAACCTGAGGTAACGGAAGTGGTTGTAAGCTGCCAGGAATTGCAATTGTTTCATATTTAGCTTGTTGACAAACTGAACATGCTCTTACATAAGCCTTAACGTATTCCCATAAATCCTTCCAAGACACTACTGAAGATAACCTCCTGCAAGTAACCGAAACTATTGAGTGTCCCCCAACTGCTGAGTCATGATAAAGTTGCAAAAACTTCTAAGTTTTAAGTCATTATTATCACCAATGACTAATTTACCATTTCTCCGTAAGACATCGTTATGCCATTGATATTTTGAATGAGAAGTGGGGTCATTTTGGAGCTCGAAAATGAGATTCCTCAACACGGGATCAGTTTGCCAAGTTTCCTGTATTGCACTAAATACCTCGTTTGGAAATAAATGAGTTGTGAGTGCCAATACACTAGTAAAAGGAACCCTTCACAGTGCATCTACATCATTGTTGTTTTGACCCTTCTTATATTGTATCTCATAATCATAGGATTGTAACTTCAATAACCAAGTTTATCGAGCAGGGGTGATAATCTTTTGTTCTAAAAGATAATTTAAGACTTTTGTGATCTATTTTAATCACAAAATGTCCAGGCAAAAGATAATGACTCCAATGCTTAATTGCAAAGAGAATGGCTAATAACTCCTTTTCGTAAGTAGATAAGGACTGATTTTGAAGAGATAAGGCCTTGCGTAAGCCAAGGGATGCCCCTCTTGCATTAATACAGCCCCCAGACCTTCTCCAGAAGCATCCGTTTCCACAACAAAGGTCTTGGTCAAATCTAAAGAATAGAAGACAGAAATAACAGAGAAAGAAGAAGAGAAGAAGAATCGAGAAGAATTGAGAGAATCTTATTGAGGATTAATCATGACATAGAACTGATTACAACAAATTAAGTAACCGATACATATACCTAGCTTAACAACTATAACTGAAAATTGTTTATTTTGTCATTTTAATCAAAGCGCACCATTTCACTTAATCGCGTACTCTTCCGAAAAACACAGTATTTCTTCTTCAATACAACAGATTATAACATGTAAACTTTCGGTTTGCCTATAGAACATCTCCTCCACCGACTGAGCTAGGCACCATGCTAGCTTAGCTATAAAATACATATACAGCCTAACTCTACATGCTCGCACCTCAGAAACGAAACGAACATGTAATGGAAGGATCAACTCAAAAGGAAGAGAGTTAAAAATGTTGGTGTAAATGCTAATTGCGATCAATTTTATCTTTTTTACTAATTACTAAAGTTTAGGCAAGTAAATAAATAGGGGTATACAACTTCCATTATTTTTCTATTTCTAAAATTATAAAATTTGGTACATTATAGGCCTATCATGGCTGGCAATTGAGTGGGGTGCATTCAAGTGAGTGAACCAATAAAGAAGCGTCCCATAGTAACTTGCTTAAGATTCTTCATCTTCTCTCTTCTCAATTCAAATCTCTTTACAAATACTCTTCCTCCATTGCCGTTTCTTCAAGAGCAGCAGCAATTACAAAAATTACTAAAAACAAACCCTTTTTCCGTTTACCAAACAAGAATTGAAATATACATAAAACCCAATAACGATTCATTGACCATGCTGGACACCGCAGTATTCCACATTGCAATATCTCTCTTCAAGGCATCTCAACCAACAATTGAAAATCACATAATCCAAAGCATTTGCAACAAAAATACATTCCCAAGTACTATAACACCAAAATCCTAATACAGGCAATTAAAATAGAAACAAAATTTTACTGATTAGTAACTGAACTCATTCTAAAAAGAAACAGCATAATTGTTTAACTCTCTCTTCACCTTAGCTATGACACTATCTGGCCTAGAGAGGCACTTGAAACCCCGCAAGCATCAATAATAAAGCCACTTTGAGGTAAGCGACAATTAGAGAATTACTGAGTTGGATATCCTCTTTAAGCTTGATATGACACTTGCAACATGTATTGCTTAGGGAAGATCATATCGGCACAGCAGTCTTTGAAAGCTATCTTAGCTAAAGCATAGAGACATTATATCAACATGACAATTCAATGCAGTTAATATTTATTATAGCATCATGCTAATACTCGAACCAACAAACTCCTTCACAATTGCAGCTATTATAGTCAAAATGCACCCTGCAGTCACGCACTGATGCACAAACAGTAATGCAGACAAACACTGATTTTGCCATAATAAAATCTTCGATCAAATGTGGTTGAGGAGAGTTTTGAATTAACTAAAAAATTATCGTTATTGCTACTGCTATTCCCATCAATCTGTATCCACAAGGATGTTTACAAGTACATTCTTTTACACAGGTGAAAAGGGTTTCCAGCCTCAGAATACAATTCGGAAAAAAAAAAAAAAAAACTGTTTTAAATAAATATATATTATATATACGAAGGCTCATATCCAGCTAATTATAGAGATCAAAACTGAGATTTGATGAAGATATCCATTTTGTGTAATACTATGAAGTAATTATTTATCCCATTAGTACTG
Organism: Jatropha podagrica; assembly: GCA_947857235.1. Lineage (NCBI taxonomy): Eukaryota > Viridiplantae > Streptophyta > Magnoliopsida > Malpighiales > Euphorbiaceae > Jatropha > Jatropha podagrica. Next base: position 35,803 of record CANUEP010097852.1, read on the forward strand.
GGCCTATACATGAATGGAAAATATTACCTAGAATGTGCTGAACTTCTCCTGAGCTATGCTCGCTCCGCACAAGATCTACTAACAAAGGAAAGAATCGAGATACGTACCTCCTAAAGGAATCCCTTTCTAAATCACTTAATATGTGCAAAGCTGACACGAGCAAAGCAGTTCTTGCAGCCAATTCTTCCTTTTTAGCTGACCCTAATGGAAGAATCCAGTATACCACCTGCTCATCAACAGGTTTCTGCTGGGTGGATTGAGACCCAGCACAGTTCAGATATATCTGCAATATTATTTCACAAACTTCCACAAGTTGCAATTCTATATTCATCTCCTCTGACATGGTTGGATTATCCATTAGCAAATCACGAAGGAAGTTAAGGTAACTTTGGTACGACTCATTTTCAAAATGAACCATGGGAGGAGCACTGAGATCCAGAATAGCACAAGCTTTCTCCAGTTTCTTCTGCAGAATGATCTCACAGTTCAGTTGGTGAGCATGTGATGCAACAGACGAAAATATATCGATAAGAACTCCAATATTGGCTGCTGATAAGAACTGTATGTGTGCTTTGGACAAATCAGTTACAACCTGATAAGAAGAATATAAATATAAGCTTTCATTTAACCTGATATCTAGGATGACAGTGCAAATGACTACTAGCATTGTACGGCTCTCAGACTTGGCTCCTTTATTAAATAAGCCTTGACAATAAACTTAAGTTTGACTCATGAACTATAATGAACAAAGTTAAAGCAAGTTTAGCAAACCAAGCTTCCAGTCACTCATGAGTGGCTGGTTCAATTTAGTTGCATCCTTCAACTTGACTTCTTTTCATTTTAAAGGAAAAGACTTTTAGGAGTGATTGTAAGAACAGTACAACTGTAGAACTTCAATAAATTCATTAGGAGAGAAAGGGGTGTGTGTGTGTGTGTGTGTGTGTGTGTGTGTGTGTGTGTGTGTGTATATTCTTCTAGCCAAATAAAAATATTGCTAATAGAACATTCAGTTTTATATAATAAATATACCATATCATTAGTGAGCAATTTTTATGATATCAGTTAAAACGGAACTTAAAGTGCCATTAAAAAAAAAAAAAAAAAAAAAAAGAAAAGCCCCACCGTATTAAAATGACAAGGAAAAGTGTTTCCCCAATAATAAATGCTAAGCAACAAGGCATGTTCTTTGGCTATTCCAGCCAACACTTCAATCTTTCTTTAATTCCTCAAGGTCATGTTTAACGGATAGCATGTGTAGGATGCATGTGAAAATGGCAGAGGAAAAAACCTGTATAATTAGTAGCTGTACAGCAATGTGACTCTTTACTCTTGAAACCACATAAGCAGCAGTTTGGAGATCGTCATCCTCCAGATCCTCGTTGAAGCCATGATCAGAAGAGAAATCAGCATCTGGATAAAATTCTGAGCTATCAGGCATCTCAATATCATCCATGCTTCTTAAGACCTTCATAAAACCAGGTAATGTTGATGCAGCAGCTTCCTTCAGAGACGCAAAGATCTCTCTCCATTCATCCTCAGAAAGTCTAGAGCCAAGTTCACCTGCTAAATGCAATAGTGCAGCAACCCCAGTGCTAGCAGGTCCCTGAATAGGACGTCTAACTAATCCAGTCAGTATTGATATCACACCTGATAGTTGAGACCTCACTGTATTAAAAAAACTGACAAATAAATCCACTAGACATTGAGCTGCCACTGCAGAAGTTTCAGGATCCCATGCACTTCCTTCACGATGTGGAGATGCTAAAGTTGGTGAATCTAGACCATCTTTAATAAAATTATCTTTTCTCTCATGTGCACTACTGAATATGGGCAAAATAGCAGAACTGAAAACATCAGGCCAAAATGATCTTGAGAAAAGATGACCATGATCATTAAGAATATTAAATAGAACTTCCAAAGCACTCTTTCGAATAGCCAATCTCGGATCAGATGTTAGTTCTGATAGCCCTGAAACAGCAAACAAAGCTATTTAAGTTCAGAAAAAAGTAGATTCATAGTTGTTCATAAATAAACAATAAATCGCACTCTACATGACAAGGACATCAACTTTCAAGCTGCGAAAAAAATTACTGTTTCACCCTCTTTTATTGAATACTCAGAATGAGGATTATTCCCCGAATTTATCAAAGCACAGAGCAAGGATACAGAACAATGTGTTGTATGACAAATTGAGACATGTAACATTCAAGGTGGTCAGGAAACATATAATTTTTATGTTTCGATTAGAAAGGAGTTCAACATTTAGATATTGAACTGGAGCATATTAGAGCGAGAACAAGAAAACTTCATTGAGCTGATCAAGTGCAGTGAATGCTCTGCATGAAAACAGAGGCACACAGGCCTTCCAATCAAAATACATAGATTTCCATTATCAAAGTATTAGATACTTGTTGGTATATAGAATTAATAAGTAATCTTGCACCTGTTACGATTAGCAATCCCAAACAAGAGAAATTCTAAACCAACAGAGTAGCAAACTTATTTCTATCAATAACAAAAAGTTCCTAAAACACAGAATAATAGAATCAACATTTCCTTGCTAATTTATGAGCAAACGTTAACTCCAATGTACAAAATGAATTGTAATTGATTGATGAAATGAATGAAGTGTGGCAGTTTGGACGTTTCTTCAAGAGCATCTGTGCTATGCAGAGTGAAAATGGTGAATAATGTGAGAGCATTGACTTTCTTGTGGGGTAATAAAATGAATCCAATTTTATCTGTATTGGCAAGACAAATATGGATATACAGCAGGTCGAGGCATGAAAAATGCAAGAAAGTATTGCTGTATAGACATTGTAGCATTCTCTAAGAATTTTGGCTGAAACCTGAAAAGCAGATTACCTGTGAGTAGTGGAATCCAATAGGATGCATGATCATCTTTGTCAGTGAAAGCTTGAATATCTGAAGCAACCTCATTAGCCACTGGAATGGATAAATCATTACCCCTGCTCTTTTCATCCCAGACAAGTCCTCCATCCGCAAGTTTGACAGCGCAAAACCGGAGAAATGCAATAGCATTGAGGCTCACATCACTGTTAAATCTACTATTTGTGAAGGTTGTGAGGCATCTCACACAATCTGTGAAAGTTGTTGTCTCTGTCTCAGTTATGTAAGGAAAATATTCCCGCACTATTTTCTCCATGGTCTCAAATGCCAACAAGACAATGTTCTTACGCTCATCAGCCGCAGCAGCTGTAAAAACCTGAGTAAAGAATAACATAGAAACCATCAAGTAATTACAATTGCAAAACATCTACTTCTCTACATTGAAGAGTTACGAAATAAGCAGTTTAAACGCCTGTTTTTGGCAAAATAATTAAAACTTTAACTAGAAACAAATAAGATATATATTTAATCCTGTACACATCCACATCCACTAGCAATGACTATTGCACTTAGTAACAATAATGATACTCCCAGTACAGTTGAGAGATTCAATATTTCAAGACATGAAGCAAGTCCAACCTCACTTCACATGCCATTAATTTTGTGAGAATAATATGTTCATAATGCCTGCTTGAACTCTGAATAAGTTCCAAAAACTGAAACAACTTATCTGTTTAAAGATCATACATAGAATACCTCCCCAACCAAAAATTAAAGGAGGGGCTGGAAAAATCGCATACGAGATATTGGCTACAGATAATGCCACCATGGAGAACACCAGTGAACTCATCTCTTAGCACATACTCCCTCAGTCCCACAAGGAGTGTCCATTTCACTATCTTGGGATGCTCCAAAATGAACATCCACTTTACATTTTAAGTTAAATGAAAAGGTTATTTTATCAATGATACCCTTCAAAAAATTCATTCAACTTTGTCACTTACCCACTAAAACAATTATTGAGGACATTGGTAAACTAACAAAAATAACTCTACAAAATGACCCTTCTCAATTTGTTCATGCCAAAGTCAAATAAGCTACACAATTTGAGACGAAAAGCATAAATGTAAATAATCTAAAGTATCCACCACAAAAAGGTATTTATCAAAAAAAATAAAAATAAAAATAAAATCTTTTCATGACAATCAAGCAAAAACTCAATAGAAGTAATGTGACCAAAACTGATTGTCAATATTAATAAGGAAATAGACTCTATAAAAAAAATAAAAAAAAACCTTGATGACTAATGATAAATAAACATTTTTCCTTCTTCAATATTTTCCTTTCTAGGAAAAGAAATTGTCATGAATCAATCTTCTACTCCTTATTCATCAATATATTCTCAAAATATATATCATCTTTATGATAAAACTAAATAAAACTCTCGCATAGAAACACCCTAATAACTGATATTTAATACATAATATGTATGAACAACAAGTTCTATTAAGAAATTAAACACCCTCCAAATTTTCAAAAAATAAGCATATAATAGCAATTTTTAATTTATGAGTTCTAGGATTAGCAATCAAGAAAAACTTAGAGCTGAACTTTTAAAATAAATTTCAAGATTTTAGTTCAACGGAGGTCAAAGAAGCAACCAGACCTTTCAAGGTAGAATTTTTCAGGAGCGTTTTGATATTAAAGCTGAATAAAATTTAAAAAGAAAATTAAAACTCTCGTAATCCAGCACTGATATAATTTTATCAATTCAATAACCTTTTTTTTTTTCTTTATTTGTTCTCTCTTTGACAAGAATATCTAGGTCACAGCTAGTCCAACCATTAATAATCTGCTACAGAAATTGATTCAATATTTCTATGAAAAGTTATCTTGTCCAGTTGAAATCTAATTTTCTCCAGATTTCCATATTAAAAAATTTTTAGCTACACAGCTGCCAAAGAACCGATCCATTACGTTAAGAAAAAAAAAAAAAAAAAACATACCTGAATTTCATCAAAACAGAATCTGTAATAATATAGCAGCAAATTGAAACGAACTTTTCCCCTTATGTTTTTTAAGCAAATATAACTTCCTGACAAGATTCCAATAACTACTCCCCTGTTCAGAGTCTCTTGTGTGATATAAAGCTCTAGAAATTGTAAAAGAGCAATGAAATCTAGAAAATTGTAAGTATCAGCAAAACATATTGTGATAGCTACAAAAACAATGAAGAACTAGAACATACCATAAAAACACTTTTCCAGCCAGATTTCACATTACTAACACGACTAAGGACCATCTGCGAAATGCAGCGTACAATAAGCTCCCTGATTTCAGCAGAATTGCTCTTCTGCATCACAATCACAAATGGCCTCAGAAATTCATTCTGGAAATTGTAATTTGCCAGCTCCTCACGCTCTAAGAATTTCATAGCGAGTTGACGCAGTGAATCCATCACAAAAATAGCAACAGAGAGATTTTCTGACAAGCCAACTGATACGAAAAAATCAGACAGAACATTCCATATACGAGTCCAAACTAATCTGATGCGATTCATATTGTAATGCCTGTGGAAAAAGAAAACAAGGCCCCCCAATATCCCATGTCAGTTCAAACATCATTTGCATGACTGAGATGAGGACAGTTTTCACAAAAATTCAGAAAGAGATCCATCCTCACATTTTCCTTGAGATATTTGTAGATAGAAAGAAAAATATAAATCTAATGGAACTCTTTAAGCAGATCACATGATTTGCGGAAGACGAATAGCAATTTCATCATAATAATCACTCAAAGCATTTTATTTTAGAATCATATATACACAAAGCAGTATCAATTTTAAGATATGAAATATATTTAAATACTTCTGAAATGAAGAAATTCTTACGCAATTTCCACTATTTTTGTGAGGCTAAATACACGAGGATCTGTTGGGGAATGCAACTCTGATATTGCAACTTTGCAGAGAGCTTTCACAAAAGCTACTATTGCCTCGCTGTTCAATCTCTGGCTATTAGCAAATACATGGTTCAATTCAAAATTCCCTATCTGGTCCAGCAAATTCAAATTTGAGATAAAGTGATTGATCTGCTCTGCAGTTACTGGTCCTGGAGAATTCACTCCAACCATTGTGCTGTCATATGAACCCCCTCTAACAACAGCCATTACAGCTGGATTCTGGAGACTTCCTTTTCTTTTCAGAGACGGATAACCCGTTGATTTCAATACTTTTTCATCTGCTGCTTCAACATTAGATCCGGACAAGAAAGATGCATCAGGAGGTGCACCCTCTCCTAGCAGCTGCAGATGCTCAATTCGAGAGAGGCACATTAAGATATGCTCCCAAGCTTCCTGAAGATAGTTACCATCTTCAATGGCAATTGATATTATTGCCTGACAAAATCAATATTTTGCCTCAAAACAATATAAATACAAACAACACAGCAGAAAGACTTAAAACCGAAAAAAAAAACATGCAATAGGCAAAATAAAATGCAAACTCTGTTGTCTAAAAAATAAATTAATTTAGTAATCAAAACCATTAAACTGTTGCTGGTTGTCCTCCTTCTTACCAAGCAGGGAAAAGGATGTCTTTCCCTTTTCCCTTTTCTCTCCTATTTCCTTATGATGACATGCTAATTCAACATCTACAGTGATATAATAAATAAAATCCTACCTTCACCACATCAACATTTTTTTGCTTCATATCTGCAGCATTATGGAGATGAGTAAACTTGGCCATGGATGTCACAAAAGCATCTCTTTGGGTCTGCATTCCCATTACAGCAGTAACATGCACTGCATATCGAAATCCCTGTAAGCACTGAGAATTAGCAAGTTTATCATCAGTCTGGTCAATGGTCATGCTAAACGCAGCCAGCATGGGACCCCAGCAGACCTCAACCATGAACCTCAAGATTGCTGCATCTGTAACAGAGTGATACACAGATCTGCAACACCAGAAAATTCTAATTTCAGCTGCAAGAAGGGAAAAAATATAAAACAAAAATAAGGGCGCCATTACAGAAACTACAAGCCTAGTAGAGAATTGTCCTCTTCAGCACTAAGTATAGGCTTCTCAACCTGTCATATTTTAGCTACAATGTCATTGGACAGTTGGCATAACAAAAGAAACATGCAGAAGAGACTCGTGGAATTTTTTTCTTTTTAATGAACAAATGTTAATCAATCAACCCATCCCAACTCCCTCTCCCACAACCCAGTCACCAAATTTAATGCCTGGTAATTGCACACTTTAACTATTGTCGATCACAACTGTTCTTCACCCATTTATCCTACCATCCGAGGTGGATCATCCCAACGGATGATAAACAAGTTCCATAAGAACCATGAAATGCCTTAGAAAATAGCTTACTCTGATTTCCCTGACTTTGCCTTAAACTGTTCTTGGATGTGCCTTATGAGGAGTCCATTTGCACCCAGTGGCTTTTCTTCTGCCTGCTTCCAAGAAACTAGATTGAGTATACCATCCAAGCCTAATAGCTTATTTAAGCTAGTTGCCTGCTTGCTTTGAGGAGCAGAAGAATCAGCATTCATTTTAATTTCATTTTTCACAATTTTATCATAGACAGTACCCAGATACTCTTCAGGTAAATCTTTGCCATCATCTATTCCACGATTGTTTCGTATGAAATCAGCCTTTGTCATCTGGATGCACCCAATCAGAACAGTTAGTAAAGACCAAAAATCAAAAGATAAATATCTGTATGTAGATAAATAAAATGAAATCCTACAACAGCCCAATTGAAAGTAAGTGGATGAAGAAAATTGTGCTAAATTTATAGGTATATTCAGATTCTCTAAATTTATCCAACAGCACCTTTAATAATATTGAACCAGGAAGCCTAGAAATTGTCAGCAACAAAATACAATGAGATTTTGCAACCAAGCATCATCCCAAGGCGAAACTAACATTAACACGAAGAGTCGAAATGTGGACTTTTGATTAAGTCGAAAAATAACATGTGCTATTGATCCAACAAAGATAAAGAAAATTTTAAAAAGAACAAAAAAAATCAGAAGGTTGGCAACAATTAGCAAATCTAAAGAATATTTCTTATCAAGGGAGGAAAAGAGAACAATAAGGAAAAGGCAAAGCTCGCTGGTCAAGATTGTACAGTCAATGATAAAGGGCAAGAGGTTCTGCAAGCAAACCTTATCTTTCACCATGCTGTTATGGGCATCCGTGTTGAGCATTATCACCGAGTAAGCAAGAACATAGGCTGTATCTGCCCTGGTAAACGAATTAGGATTACATTTACAATAGCGCTCAGCAAACTTTTCCATGATGCGGTCAATCTTCTGTGCTTCTCCAGGCAACCTGAAGCCCCTTAAAAAAAACCTTATCGCTTCACCAAAATCCAATCCTTTAAAATTAAATGAATCTACATAAGCATGCATAACTCTCAAACAAAACTCATCTCTTTCACCCAAATAGTCACCAATCATAGTTTCATTTAGTCCAGTAGTGTTTTTCAAGAAGGCAGCAACTTCTTCTGGAGAACCACCAACTTTTTTGGTGTCTATCAGAAACTCAATGCCCTTGGAGGGTTTTCTATTAAATAGAGATATACCTTTCTGCATTAAACAAAGAGCTTGTCACAAAAAGATAAAACAAGCCCATGGAGCAAGCAATAAATTTAAATAGGAATAATGAAACTGTGATGGCACAAGGACTACACTAGGGGCACAAGATATTATCATGATACTAATAAAACAGCAACATGTGAACAGATCAGTGTGCTGTGCATATCATATGACAACCATCATTTTAAGTCAAACAAAACTCAACCTGTAGTTCAATTTTATAAGCCCGCCGTTGTTCAAGGCTAGCAGCATCAGACATTTCAGAGTTCACTTCAGAATGAAAGTCATAGTCAGGGCTACTTGCATCTTCCCCAGTTGGGGTTGAATGATTCTCTGTTGAAGCATCACTCTCAGAACTCTTTAGCACATAGGACTCTTCTATTATCAGTTGTTGGTCCATCCAAGCAGCCATTGACTTTATGATACCAACCAAACACTTTACAGATTCATGCCGGAAAGTAATATCCTGGGCTGAAGAGAAAGTTGTTGTTGAACCAGGAGGCGGTCCTAGAGCAGTTTTCAGAAGGCCATTCACAATCCTGCAAATATCTGATGGAATTATAAGGGTTTTAATACATTTTTTAACACAATACCATAAAGATATGACAGGAAGAAACAGCAAACAATAAGAAGTTAAGTGCATTTTGGTGGAATGTAATTGATTATAATGGTATATGATCAAATGAAAACTCAAAAGAATGGAGTTCATATCATTATATTACATAAAATTCAGTATAGTCTATACCAAACACACACTAAGGATTCCACACCAACATAGAATCCAACATATTAGCGTGTTCCAAAATTTGGGTTATAGAAGCATTACATGTTCATAATATAAAGAAATGCCAACCCCTTAATTATCTTAGAGAAAAGCAATTATACTTTCTATTATTCTCTAAATCTCCTTTCTAAAACATGTCAACAAACATTAAAGCAGAGTTGTTACCGAAAAAAAAAAAAAATCCATGTATCCCTAGAGTTGCAGTTTTCCAATTTTAACAATATGTGCCTTCAACTTTGTCATTGATTTCAGCTTTTGCAATCAGCCTAATTGGGTGGACAATTGACCAAGAGCACTGAAGTCTTCAGAAGACATTTCAAAATCCAAATATATGGGATCTAAATATTTATTGAACATTTTAATTTCAAATATAATTTACAAATTGCAAAAATAACAATAAAGTTCTATAATTGGGTAGAATATTATCAATTTTAAGAAAAAGTAGAGTTTTTATTACAAACATTTAGGAGTTCTTGATAATATTCATTCTTTCCCAAAGTCAGACTTGTCTTTTCAGAGAAAAGATCAAGAAATCGACTCCTTTATAAATAGGAATAAAAATCATGCTTGATGTTTAAGAAGTAAAGAAGTCAAAGGGTAGTCAAATTTTCATTTTACCATTCAGCTTTCTTAAATTCAAGGAAATAGCACATCAACACTAGCAAAAAGATCAAATTCCATCATGAAAATAAGCACAAACCAACTAAATTATTAACCTATAAACTCCCAATTTCTAAAACTTGTGTTGAAATGATATGATAAAGTTATATTTATTCTACAACTTACTTTCTAGGAATGTTGAGCGAACCAATTGTAATTCATTAAGGAGCCTGAATGTGACCCTTTTCCTTTTTTCTGCCTAAGCACTTTCCAATACATATTAATTTTATAATCAAGTAAACACAATAATAAGGAAGCTTTGTTGATTTTTAAGACAATTACAAAAACTACTACATTTTTAACTTCCACGAAAGCAACTTTGTAAATGTTGTTGTTAGAATCTTGTAATTATTGGGGTAGATTGTAGATATATTAGAAGGATACTAGGAAATTATTAGGAGATATTATGAGATTATTTTCCTTTTTTGAACTATTTTCTATGTATTATATATACCCTAAACCGTATATGAAAATTTATCAAGCCAATTACTTGTTTCAAAACTTCTTCTTCTCTCTTTCACGTGGTATAAGAGCCTATAGCGGTCTGATTATTTTTCCTCTTCTTATTTCTGCAAATTCTCCTGTTTCCAGACACAAAAAAAACCTGATTTCAGTTCTGATCTGTTACGGCAACCTTACTGCCGCCTTGAAATCACCAATATTCCAAAGGAGTTGGATCTCACCGCCACCGGAGATTAGTTCCCTAGCTTCCAGCGACCCAAGACCCAAAATTTTCTTGGTCAAACCAACAAAACCTAGCTCTTAGACCTACTTTGAACAATAATTCGAGACCACCACCACCTGGATTCCAAAAGCCAAATAATCCTCAACCC